>JANHFL010003000.1:101430-114335 GCA_032468155.1 Oxyrhabdium leporinum | reverse complement strand
TATCTATCTATCTATCTATCTATCTATCTATCTATCTATCTATCTATCTATCTATCTATCTATCTGTCATCTACCCACCTATGTACCTACCTACCTATCTACCTACCTAATCTTCTATCTATCTTTGGAATTTCCTTATTGTTTTCAAGTGGCTTCATATCATTACCGTTATAATCTGTTCCAGAGTTTGGCCAGCTATCAGTGTCCAAAAGGCTCCTGCAGCTTTCATCCAAGTGACAAAAGCAACTTTGCATCATTGTCCCACAGTATCAGATCCTTTTGGTCACGACTGCAATGTTCTGATCCACTATATTGGTGAAAATTATCTTGGGAAATAGGAGAAAGAGCCACAGGCTGGCCTGTAAAATATATCCTCTTCTCCACAGAAGGAGAAAAGGTGTGAGAAATGTTTCAGAAGAGATCCTTCCTAGTTTTTCAGAGAGTAAAAAGAATGAAGGGGAGAAATACTTTCAGGCTTGCATGATTGATGTTAGTCCTTCAAGATAAAAAGCACAACAATGAATACTAACTCTATCTTTAATGTAAGGTTACATTAACAGTAACTTGCAACATTGAAAATTATCTGTTAGCTTGTCATTTTCACTGTCGTACGTTGCTTCACAGATTCTTTTCTGAACATATCTGTCGAAGCCCTTTCTTCTTTTTCATAGCATCCTTCACCAGCTGTGAGCTTTATCTTTCACAACATTTGACTGCATGGAATTGTAGGACTTATTGTTGTTATCTTGTGCATTATTAACATCTGTCAATCATCTAGAGTCCATTAGTATTGAGACAGTAGATACATTGCACAGGTTAAAAAGTCCACAACTTCCTATATGCTGGGCAGGCAAGATTAGGTGTGACCAAGTGATTCTTTTTATTTGTTCTTCCACAGTTTAATGCTGCCCTATAGAGAGCACAAATGCACTCTATAGGGCAGGGCTGTCAAACTCACATCATGATGTCATCACATGACATATCAGGACTTTTTTCTCCTTCACTAAACCAGGCATGGGCGTGGCCAGCATGTGACACATCTGACCCGTGGGCAGGGAGTTTGATAGCTATAGGGTCTCTAGGTTACGTTACTACACAGGTGTGGTTACTTTTGACTTTTACTTACAATACTCTTCTTTCCCTTTCCAATCCAATTCCCCTGACTAAAAGATCAGCACAGATTCTTCAGCTTCCTTCCTAGATCTTCAAAATTTATAGTAATAGTATAGAAATATACCATAGTTATAGTATAGTAATATGGTTGTAACTATTCTTTGCAGCCTCATTTATTTCTACATGGGGAAGACAGAAAAAAATGCCAACATATTTCATATGTCTTGGCAATTGCTATATTCTTCATCTGTACTCCTAGGAGAAGAGACACTTCAAGAGTCAACAGGTCTGATGGATTTATATTTATTTTGATTTTTCACATCAGTAAATTTCAAACAACCATGACTGCTTTTCTTTCAGGGTACAAATGCATTATTTAGGCCGTTCATATTCTGCCTTTTCTGCAGTGGCTCTTGTTCTTCCTTTTGAGGGTCAGAGCCCCTTCCTTCTGTACAGGTCTGAGTTTAGTGTTCCAAGATATGTTCTATTTGTTCATTTTATTTGTCCACTGAGCTTGCACCTTTGTTTGATTGTCTTATTTATGGAGAGTTGTTTCCTTTCACGTGATTCCTGTTGGTATACCTTCATGCTTTCATCTAATACATTTTTATCCTTTTCTAAAGTTAGCCTCTCATTGATCCAACTTTCTGTCTTTTACATCATGCATGTTACAAGCTTGTATTTACTGAAATACATTCCAGGACATATTACGAGCCTCAGATTCCTGTCCATTTATTTTCACTTTCTTTTTAAAGACACCATCAGTGGAAGACTTTTGGAGTATTCCTTCTTGTTGCCTTCTTAAAATGACAGATTATAAAAATCATGCTACAGGTAGTTCTCGAGTTACAACCAAAACTGAGCCCAAAATTTATTCTGCTAAGTGAAACATTTTTAAAGTGAGTTTTGCCCCATCTTATGACTTTTCTTCCCACAGTTGTTAAGTAAATCATTGCATTTGTTAAGTTAGTCACATGGTTGTTAAGTGAATCTGGATATCCCATTGACTTTGCTTGTCAGCCGGTAGCACAAGCTGATCACATGATCCCAGGACATTGCAACCATTATAAATATGAACCAGTTGCCAAGGATTTGAATTTCGATCACGGGACCATGGGGATGCTACAACGGTGAAAAACGGTGAAAAATGGTCATAAGTCACCTTTTCAGTGACTTTTTAACTTTGAACGGTCACTAAATGAATGTAAGTCAAGGACTACCTGTACTGACATAAAGAGAATAGCCCTCCTTACCTCCTCCCCTTGAGCTCTATTAGCAAACTGTTCTCCCTATTAAGTAATGACTGATTTGATTTATTTCTGTGCTAGAAAGTTAGGCAGCATTCATATAGTCGCTATGTGTTGGACTCAGGCCTCAGTTTTCATACAATTGTTATAATTGTGCATCATTTTAAAAAGTATATAAAACAAAGAAATGAAGAATCAAAGTACATATGTTGCCTTCTTAAAATACATATAATAATGAATGTTTGAAATATGTTTGATTCATTTGTGACTATTCATATAAATTCATAATAGAGTAATGATTTCAGAGGAGGTGGCAGCTTTGGTCAGGTCAGGGGGGGGGGCTGTTTTGCACAAATTCAAGTTGTGTACTTTTTGTGCCCGTTCCTGTCCTGGGAAGCCTTGCTCAGTCATTTCATCACTTCCCATTTGGATTACCGTAATGCACTCTACATGAGATTCCCCTTGAACACTATCCAGAAGCTGCAACTGGTTAAGAATACAGCAGCATGCAGGTTTAGGTGCCTATTTCCAGGTCCAGTTCAAGATGCTGGTCATCACTTTTAAAACATACATGGCACAGAGCCAGATTTTATGGAGCGTATTCCCACCCTATCAAGTTAAATAGGGTGAACATACTCCTGGCCCGCCCTTAAATATTGCCGTCTGATGGGACCTTGGAGGTGTGCCTTCTCAGTCACCACCTTAGCCCTTTGGAAGAGCCTTCCATCTGAGATACAAGGAATACCTACTCTTTAGGCTTTCTGGATGGCTGTGAAGACTCAGTTCTTTGGAAGTCAGATGGGGTTGACCTGGAGGTTCATTGGTCTAGCACCAGAAAGGACTTTTGTTTTTAGTTATGGATTGTTGTGAGATGCCTGCTATCATTATATGAGATAGATATCTGTATAAGTCCTGTAAATAAATAAAAATAAATAAGTTTAAACCATTTTTTAAAATGAGCCTCCTTAGTTAGAAAAATTTAGTATTTCATTGCCAAGTTAGAAAGCAATGAGAAACATGGCATGCTTCACAAAGTTAGGGCCTATCATGTGATTCATCCTGAATTGATCATGTGACCATGTGGAACTCCTCATCTGTTCTGAGTGGGTGAGGCGTACAAATTTATTTTTAAACAACAATACTCCCCTCCCAATTATATATAGAGAAAAAAAGCAGTCAACCTATGTGTCAAGCGAATTTTCAGAGTAAATCAAATGCTAATCTTTAAATCTAGCTAGTGTTTAAGTCACCAAGATGATGGTGAAATACTTGAAATTGCTCCTATTCATTCTCTTAAAATCTATACAGCCAATAGCAGCCTCCCCCCCTCCCCCTTATTGGTTTTGGCATTTCCCAATTTCTCTTTGAAATTGATTTGAGAATAGAAATGCTTGAGGAATTTGATGAATCTTGTTGATGCTTACAATAATAGAAAATTAAAAATGTCAGGAAAAAAATTGAGAACGTTTATGCATATCTAACATTAAAAATAAACCAGATATTTTAATGTCTGTATTCCATTTTGTACTTGAAATGATATTTATAACAAACTATTAAAAATCTTATTAAATATCACTAATATTTCTCAGCAAATTAAAATGGAAATCAGTTTTCTCTGTAATTTAAAACTATCAATATATACAGTATTAAAAAAACTTAAAAAATAAAACCTTATTCATGCATAGAATTGGTTTATGAGAATAAGAATACTAAAGCAATATAATCTGTAAATAAATTGATCTTTCATTATTCTGGATATAATCCACTATACTTGAATAGCTATCTTAGTCCTTATGACAATTTCCCAGTGTCTATTTTTCACTATACATGCTGTGTGTGTGAGTGTGTGTGTGTATGTATGTGTGTATTTGTGTGTGTATTTGTGCGTGTGTTATCCTATTTTATGTCCATCCTATTGGCTTTATCATATTCAAGCCCCACTTGCTCCTTCATATACTTTGCTTTCTTTCTTTTTTTCTGTGAGAACATTGTTTTCTTGAACTGCTGATATTGGACTTCCAGGATGTACTATAATATTTTATTTCCATCTTCTTTGCAGTTTTTTTTTATTGGTTTTCTTTTTGGTCTCATTTCAGCTTTCAATTATTTTTATGGTGGAGCTTTCCCCACTAATTCAGTTTTCCTTCTCACTAAAATGCAAACCTATGTACTCTCCTAGTGTAGCCTTTAATGGATTATCATCAGCATCTGGTAATTGACCTCAAATTGAAAACCATTTCTCCCTTCTCACTGTCATTGCTTTGTATATTTCTTCAGTTGTTGATTGGGGCAAGGAGGAGGTGAACTCTCCAGCAGGAAGGAGATTCAATTTGAAAAGAATCTGGACAATTTCCCAATTATTTTGAGGTAGGAAGGCTTATTTTCAAACCAGACTGTTCTAAGGAAAGAGACTTGCTATTTCTAAAGAATGTTTTAGCTATTCATGCCAGTTCAAAATGAATAATCTGCTGGTCACAGGAATTGACACTGGATAGCTAGATAGTTGTTGCTGATAATTTAGAGTGACAGATGTTATTTTGTAAGATAGAATTGTATTATGCACACTCTTGGCAGTTTATTGCAATGAGATTCATTATGCATGATGTGGAAACCTCTCTCTCTTACACACACACACACACACAGAGAATGTTACAGTCCAAATATAAGCAATATAGTTTGTTTGGAACAAGCATACTGTTCAGGAAGAAAACAGAAAACAGAAAAATGGCTACTAACAATAATAGTTAAATAGTAAAATGTCCCACTAAATTATCAAAGGGCCTTTTTATTTTTTACTGTGACAACATATCATGCCAATGAAGTCATAGATTGTGAAGAAAAGAGTAGATCACCTGCAATTAATTACTTGTATAGTTGATTTAATTTACAATATAATTTTAACCTGACCTGGATAGAAAATAGAGCTCTCCATTTATTACAACGCGAGCTGTTAGTCTTGGAAGCCATTTTTTTTCTTTGGAGCTTCGAGGCTTCCACATTTAGTGCCTGGGAAATTGGGAGGGGGGAATTGCAAGTAGTAGTGGAAGATTAGCCAAAACAACATTCCTTTCTCTTGGAGTCAAGGATGATTGCCCTGCACCTGGAGGGGAGTGACTGAGGGTAGTCTCGTGACAAACACATGATTGGGCCATGTGATGGATTTGTGGGTGTAGGGGATGGATCTTTGACTTTCTTTTGGGTGGGGAAAACCCAGAACTCCCAGATTTGGGTTTTCCCAGATGTGCCAATATGACATCTCTAATAAAATGAAACTTGGAGGAAATGCTAGCCTCTGGGCCTTCTTTTCTGGAGGTTGTTACTTGGAACGCTGACACTAGCATTGAAAAGCAAAAATGTAATAACTATCTTATATAGAGGGTTAGGGTTACCAAAGCAGTATTATACCCAGAGATCTCTCTCTCGCTCTGTGGTGCATTTAAAAACTGGATTGGTTTGACAAAGGCAATGCTCTCCAGAACTTTGCTTAATTTTCATTTTGCTGCTGATGAGTTTTAAAAAAGAAGAAAATATAAAGTAGCATTTTTCTCTGATGTGCTATTTTTGCTCATCACAGAAAGAACAATCAAACTCTCCCAAAAAGGGTATTTAAGACAATAAATTGAGTATTCCCTGGGGAGAAGACTACAGGAAAAAAGCTGTTAGTAAAAATGGGTGGAATCTAGGAGACAAGGATTAAGAGATTCAGAGCTGCCTACTCCTACACACATAGACACATTCATCCATCTTTCTTCTTTTTTTATTTTTCTCCCTCCTTTTTTCTTTTGTCCTTGCTTTTGAATTTTCCATCTTCTTTGAAAAATACCTCTCTGTGTGTGTATGTGTATTTGTATTTAGTACCAGTGAATATATCCTGCATCCACTCATGTTGAGACACAGTTGAGATGAGTTGGATTCCTAGGAATTTCATGGATGTCACAACAATGCAGTTTTCCAGAGAAGATATGCAGGTGCTTTTAAACTGTTATTCCTGTTCAAGTACTAAGAATAGTCCTGCCTAGCTACTAAGCCCAGAGAGGGTGGATTGGTTGCTGCCTCAAAAGATAGTTATATATTATAATTATGCTAAAGATTTCGTTTAAGAGGAAAGAAGGATAAAAGATGACATTAGAATAAAGAGTTCCTTTGTTTTCTCCAGCCAAGTTTTCTTTGTCACGCTTGCATCAGAAATATTCTGTCCTTGTTCCATCAGGTTTCAAGAGATTACAAGATTACCTTTCTTCTGACCTGCCCTACTTGTTTTGCTCCCTTCAGACAATTTACGTACCTGGGTCACAGACTGCCTTGTTCCTTTTACCCATCCTGCCATAAAAGAGTGAGAAATGCTGCTAATATTCTGAGGAATGAAACAGGAAGACTGAAAATAAACAATGCAAGAATCAAGTCCTTTAAAATGTTATCTCATCGCTTTGAAGTCCAGTCGAAAGTAGTTGTTCATAATTTTTCTTCTCTGCTGAGGTTCCCAAGTTTTTTCCCCCCAATAAACCTTTTTTTCCCCTTACTTGGTCATGATATCAGGATCTTCTATGCTTCATTATTCTATTCTATAAGCATGTATGATTTATCCTCCCTTACATTAGTTAACTCTAATTAAGACAATATATTCCTTCCTTTTTTTCCCCCCAAAGACTCCAGATTAGAAGTTACACAAAGTTGGTACCCACAATTACCGTATTTAAAATGTCTAAGTGCTAAATTGATCTCATCAATTGTTTCTACCCAACTTCAGTTTTAGAGAAGTGTGTGAGCTTATTTTTTTTAATGTTCTAGCAAACAATAATAATAAAAGTTCTTTGAGATTGCTTCCATGACAACACATAGATTCTTGAAGCAAGCAAGCAAGTCCAAGGTCAAAATACTGAAGTTAATGCTAAAAAGAAAGTTATGCTTCTGAAGCTCTGAACTCTAATCTTATCTCTAAATTCCAGGCATTAGTATACATTGGCTAAATCTGCCAGTTACAATATTTTGCATGATTACAGATTAGGGATGTTTATTGTATTAGGATAAACCTGTTATATCTATTCTGCTCATCTGCAGAAAATGGCATCCAGCACTCTATTGTTAGAATATTGTGTTATGGGATAATTCCAGAACTACAAGTTAGTTTCGGAGTTCTATTCCAACTATCAGAAAAAATGGATTATGATGGGTACCTGTTGGCAAAAGGAAATGCCAGGGGTTTTGGTTTTTTTTAAATTTCTTCTCCTGTCTGAACTCCTTTATGTCTCCCACCTAAATTTGTTAGCTAGAAGACTTTACAATGAGTGGATATGAGAAGAAGTGTGTGTGAATAAATTCTCCCTTGCTCTATGGTTACTCTGTTGAAGTGCAAGCCATTTTGTGAATGGAATAAGTTTTTTTCATTCACAGAAGCTGGAGGATTCTCCTAGGGCAGGGGCATCAAACTGACGTTGTCATGGCAGCATCATGTGATCAGGACTTTTCCCCCTTTCTCTAAACCGGGTGTGGCCGTGGCCAGCACATGGCGCATCTGGCCCACGGACCGGGAGTTTGACAGCACTGTCCTAGGGCCAACCAAATATTGCTTCCAAGTATTGCTCCCACTTTTTGTTTGCTTTTTTTTTTAATATAAAAGGAAAATATTAAATAGCTGGAGGACAACGTGTCAATGTTATTTAACTAATTTCATTACATTTTATTTAAACCTAAATGAAATCAAGTGTAGATGTACTTTTCTCTGACAAGTCTTCCTTCGCTCTAGTGTCTCTACTTGGTTTCCCCCGCCTCCCGCAAATTGCATAAATTGGAACAAAGGATGCATGAATTTCTCCATTTTTCACTCCCCTGCATTAACAAATTTTAAGGTTTTCTTATTCCACTAGAGAGAAAATTATGATTATCTATCGTTAAGATATTCGTTTAAGCAATTAATGAAGCTTTGAACATATGTTTGTGTATTTCTGCTTCATATGTCTGTCTTACAATTTTAACTTTTAAAATCTTAATATATAGTTCTGTTAAAAAGTATTTACCCTTTTTTTGTTGTTGTTAATTTTTGCACATTTTTCCACTGAATGTTATCAGAGCTAGAATGAGCATCATGCTTTCGTGTTATTTGTTCCTTTATATGTGACTGTGGTTATGGAACATTTAAGGCCAAAGATATAAATTACAGTTTTCTTATTTAATATACCTCTCTTCTTCTCAAGGAGCTTACAGCAGTGCACATCACTATAAGTGCATGTCTCTGGTAAAAATGTCTGGAGGAAAAGCAGTATGTACATGATGATAACAAACCTTTCATTAAGATAATGTTAGGAAAACTGATAGTGGGTAGGTTGCTACATTGAGGTTGTTGAATGAATGATAAGAGAAGAGAAGAAAGGAGGTGGCATAGTGAGAACAACCCAAATCTGTTTTTGTAAAGTGGAGAAATTTACATTTCATTTATCATTTCACATATAGTTAACCATTTCTAACATTGTTATCTTAAACATTGCCATTTGACAGCAGTGTTTGAAAAAAATACATACACCATACCCAATGCTTTGGGAGTCACAGGATTTTGAAGCCACAGGTCACATGCTATTTCTAGAGCAGAGGCGGGGAACTATGGCATGGCAGGCTCAGGAATTCTGGGGGTTGTAGTCCACAAGTCATAAAAGGGCCATTATTCCCCACCCCTGTTCTAGAGGTCTTGCTCAGCTCCTTTACTTAGAGTAAACTTTCATTCAGGTGATTTCATATTTTAAATTATCATGCAACAGCTGAATATGAATATACTTTTTATATGAGGAAGTGAGACTAAGAGACATAATCCTGTCCCCAATCCTGCTTTTAATTGCTTGGTTGTAGGAGAAACTTCATGTCAGAGCAAGCTGCCACTGAAATTAATGTTCTATTCTCCCTCCACTCCCAACCCTTCAAATGATTTTATAAACACTAACTAAGCCAGGATCATCGAAGGTTTGATCAAATTCTTAGGAAGCTTTTAATATGAGTAACCTTTTATCAGAGTTTTTCCACATTGCTCACAGCAGAAAGAAAGAAAATGGGGTGCGGGTATGTGTAGTGAATGTGAGACGGAAGGAAGGAAGAGAATCATAATTTATAGGAGCAAAATTTTCTTAATACCTTCTTTCCCTAACTGTACATATAAATATTATTGAAATTCATAGCAACAAGGAATTTGCTTTGGGAAAAAAGAAACAATAATTGGATGTAACATTATTATTTTGTGTAAATTCTAATCAGAAGGAGGCTGTTGGAGGCTAGACTATAAGGGCATGTGGCTTCTACTAGTTGCCAGTTCGTAAAAAAAACCACACTGGCAATTATTTATTCTTCTCCTATCATATACATACCACCAAACCTTGAGATATTTTTAAAGTGTGCTGGAGAAGTAGAAACATCTCAATCTGGCTCAAAAGGATGGTGTACATGATTTTTTTCTTTGACCACCCATTCTATAATTTTATATCTTCTGATATCTGCTCAAAAGAGCCTCCATTTTTGACCATCTAATGTATATTTAATTGGATGCACCACAAAGTATATAACCAGGAATCTGATGTTTGTACAGTAATGCACCTGTGTGGTTCAGCTTGACCTGATTGTTTTATGAGAAATATATAGTTGTTACTGTAGTCATTCTTTCTCCAACTTCCTGAGAAAATGTGTTGTTAACATTCTACACTAACAGGATTATCATCTTCTGGCACTGGTGCTTAGTTTATTCCAGTTACTTTATCCAATGCTTTAACCTTGCTTTTGTAAATTGTAGCTTTTGTTTGTGGATTATTCCTAGTCTCACTTCAACCATTTTAAGATTCTCTATTTAGTCTTCATTCACACACTAACATTATCATTTAGACCTTTTTTATTTAAAAGGTAACATCCACATTCATTTATTAATTGCTAAAAGTTAACTAACAACAGCATCTTCTGAAAAAGAATCTCAGCATGACTTCTGGTCAAGTCCATGAACTGTACACATTTAATGTTAATGTTGTTAATGAAGACCATCTGAATTTTTTAAATATTAGTTTATCAGGACATCTACCACTATGACCCTATGTTATCTTCAGATAATTACCAATCATTTTAAAAGTGAGCCACATTTCACTTACCCTCTTTGCCCTATCAAGAGATCAAAGGATAGAATAATAGTGACCATATGCTTGTGATCCCTAAGTGCTCAGAGACCATTTTCAGCCAATAATTGCTCAATGTAAGCTGGTCAATAGATGAATACTCATGTTTATTGCTTAAGATGTGCCAGTCATTAAGTTCCGTCCACCCTAGAACTTCCATTGTTTCTTTTCTTTCCTTCACCAAAAGAGAAGTAAATCAGCTGCCTATTTTATCACAGAAAAAAATACCGTATGTATGTATGTATGTATGTATGTATGTATGTATGTATGTATGTATGTATGTATTGTAAAGTAAGACTTATTTTTTTAAAAAAATAGCAAACAGATTGCGAAGCTGAAAAAGCCTTCCTCTTTCCATGGTGGCTGAAGAGCCAGGAGGAGGAGGGGAATATAATCTACAGCAGCAGTCTAACTGAACTTTAATGCCCATGAGGCTGCATTTAGCATCTTTTCCTGAGGTGGGTGCGGGAAGCAGGTAGTCTGACAATAAGAATTAATGCTTCGGCAGACAGAGGATAAACTCAGAAGAATGTGAACGTCATCTACAGTTGAAACATGGGATGGGGAGAAAAACCCTAGTTTCATAAGAATTTCAAGGATTATAGAACTTTATAAGGGGTCTGCAGTGGTTTCTAGTTGGCATCATATAAACCTAGGGCATGTGCAGTAGTGGAGATATAATACAATCATCCCATCATGTAGCTTCACATGGTATTCAATCAAAAGGCCAATACTGGCTGAAGAGTTTTTCTGAAAATGGCTTCCTCAGTTACTACTCTTTCTTAGTTGACTTGGTAAAAGACTCTGTTTTGTGATTTACTGTACTGTATATCATAAACTTACATTAAAATCCAGAATCTTCTCTGAAGTGCTATCTTTATATGATGAAAGTTTTTCCTCTACACAGAAGTAGGCTAAATGTTTTTACCAGTGAAAATTTGAAAACTCTGGATTTTAAATACCTGTAAATGGATGTCAGGGTTAATGCTTCAGTTAATAACTCATACTTTAACAAAACAAATCCCGCTGTTTTCTGATTAGTACAGGCATATTTGATTTATAGGACATTTATCATTTTTATCTCTATGTTTTAAATATCATGAAGAGTTTATTTTTCTCTAGTTAGTGTATGTGCAAAACGAGAGAAAGCAAGAGAAACATTTGCTGACATTTACTGATGAAAAATAAATACTTTCTGGAATGGCTGAACATAAAACATTTCCAAAGCACTTTTTTGTTCTTAAATCATTAAGAAAAAGAATGAATTTTCAAGCATGATATTTCTTACCTGATTCATCTTTCTTCTCACACTTTTAATTTTTTATCTTAGCTTGGCAGCAAAACTTGAAAATGTGATATGTGTGATCTCTTTTCTTATCTTTAGCAATTTTTAATCATTTTTTTTAAAAAGCACTGTTCATTTCATTGTTTAGTTCTGCCTCTTCAAGATGCTTGTTGTCTCAAAGCAATTCAGCTCGTTTACCAGGTAAAATAACTTGTACTGAATTCAGTTGGCCTTACCTCTGTAAGTGTGTGTGTGTGTGTGTATTTCAGTTGTAAAGCTTCAGGTGTGATCGATGTGAGTTTTCTTTAAAAAATTCTAAAAATCTTGTGCCCTAAACTAGATTAGATTAGATTCAATGCACTTGCTAAGAATGAAGAGATTTGTTGATTTATTTAAAAAAAGAAAAGAAATGTACATTTCCAAATTGTCCTTTATAGATGGCAGTTGAAAAGAGAAGATTGATTTGTTGAAGCTCATGAATTATTAGATCTGCATAGATTTCATGAAAACAAGTGTCAGTTCTTTCATGAATGGGATATTTGCAGTAGCAATATGGAAAATGGGGACAGACAGCAATAAACTATACATACTGGCAGTAACAGAATATGCTGAGACACAAAGACAAGATCTCATCATTGAATAGCTCACCTCCTGACTGATACCCTTTTTTTAGACTACCAAGATTGCGAACTTTCCCAATGTCTCCATTGCTAGTCCAAATAAACTTGTAGAAGAGAAAATAAATTGTTCAACAGTGGCACAGAGCATATACTATCCTAAAGGTCTCATTGTATGATCTGATTCTTGCCCATACCAATGCAAAATCTTCTCCTTATTGATTCTAAATATGCACAAATATCTAGCTGGTGCATATAGCTTAGTATTATCAGGCTGATTAGATGTCCAGCGTCTTAGAAGTCTTTGACAACAAACCAGGATCATTTCTGAGATCATATATGTTCAAAGAAACCAACTCAACCATTGGACTTTAAGTGAATGAAACCATCTTTTGGGGTATTTTATTTTAGCTCGTGCACATTTACTTACCTTTATTATTATTATTATTATTATTAAATTTAAATTTATATACCGCCCCATTCCGAGGACTCGGGGCGGTTCACATAA
>JANHFL010003000.1:80130-101330 GCA_032468155.1 Oxyrhabdium leporinum | reverse complement strand
GGGAGGGAGGGGAGATGGGAGGGAGGGAGAGAGAGGGGGGGGTGGAGAGAGAGGGAGAGAGAGAGAGGGGCGGATGATATTGGTTATTCCAGCCTTGACATTTCTGTGTATATAAAAATAGTAGAAGAAAATGGAATATAGGACATCAGGTGATTCCTCCTCTATTCTGTACTATGAAGGAAACAATCTAGTAGATTAAAAAGATACATCAATGCATACATCCAGTAGACGAATATCTCTCTCTTTCTCTATGTGTATTTGTTGAAACTTTGAATAAAGCAGGAGCTCTTAAAAGAGGATCAATGGATGCTAACAAACATTCATTATCTTTGAAGCAAAAAGGAGATAAAGAACAGCCTAATTTCTATTTAAACTGCATCTTGAAAAGAGGGAAGGAAGGGGAAAGAGTATAAAGGAGAAAATTTTCTTTGCTCTTAAATACAGAAGCTAATTTTACCAGTGGCAATCTATGTTAAAATCCATAAGATAGCAGATGCCTTTTAGGTTCAACCATCAACAGTAAAACAATAAACAGACAGAAAATATGCTGCAGACTAGCGCTTGGGAGAGCAGCCATGAAGGCCTTGGAAAAGATATTCAGATGCTGCAATCTTATACCTTCAAAGATCAGAAATGTATAAGCCATAGTATACCCATACATCTATGGAGGTAGAAGTTGGACTTTGAAAGAAGCAGAGGATTATCGATGCTTTTGAGTATTGGCGTTGGAGAGGACTCGTGATAATACCATGGATAGCAAACAAACCAATGTATTATTGAACAAATCAACCCAGAATTCTCCCTTGAGGCGTACATGATCATACTCAAATTATCTTATTTTGGACTAAAGACCAAGTTTTCTGGAAATGGCTCTAATGCTGGGAAAATAAAAGGAAAGAGAGGAAGAAGACAACTAGGAGCAACATGCATGGAGTCAATTACAGTAATGATAGATGTATTACTGGAAGCCCTGAAATATCAGCTATGGACAGATCACTGTGGAGAAAATCTATCTGTGTGTTCACTATGTGTTGAAACCAACGTATGTTAGGTCTTTGTGAGAAAGATGGAATGATGTACCTAATCATGTGCCTTTGAAGCAATGGTAAAAGGATACATCCAGATTTATATTTTAAAAAATTGTTAGATATACAATTCTTCAAAAGAGAAGGATTAAGATTGCCTTATTTCAAATTGTATTTTTGTAGCCTGCTGTTTGATCTGGTGAAATAGTGGCTGCTGTTAAAAGATAAAAGAATGGTAAAATTAGAAGAGCATAACCTGATGTTTGGATGGCATGGGGTTTAACTAATAAGGTTAAGGTTAACATTGTTATTGAGCAAAATATATTAAAGACCAATATACGGCTGAAACCAGGGATTTTCTTACTTGGATTTACGGAAAACCAATTAGAAAAAAACCTATGGAAGATTGGTTTTATGTATAATAACTGTCTCAAAACTATTATATGGAAAATACAAAATGCCCATTATGGAAGAAGATTAAATTTGCAGAAATGGCAAGATTGAACTGTTTGATCAGGAAAAAGAGAACAAGTATTTTTATTACAGACTGGAAATCTCTTGTGGATATTTTTTTTAAAAAAGTGGGGGGGAGAATTAATTGACAATTTATGGATTTACTGATTAACAAGATTAAATATGGAAAGAAGTGAATTACGATGTAACTTTAGTGAAGGAGGAGAGAGAATAATTTGTCTATAACTTCCATAAGGAAAATCAGAAGTTACTTCTATATATATCTTTTTTCATTTACTTTTCTTTGTTTTATATTATTTCATGTTTATCTTTGAACCCTGTGAAAATTTCTAATAAAAATTATTAAAAATACCATACATGTGTGGGAAAGAATACTTATTATACACTTTTTGATTCAGAAAAAGTGCATGATAAAGAGCACAGCTTGAGTGATGGAATGTATACATGTACATGGTGAGAAAAATAAATCTTGCGAGTTTACCAGATGGATGACATAGGGATGAAAGCTCTTATAGAATCTGGTAGTCCTGCTAGAAAACTTTGAAACCTCCTCCCAGAGGGGAGCAACAGAAACAGACCATGAAGTAGATGTGTGGGGTCTCTAAAAATGCTTTGAGCTCTAAGCACATAGTGCTTATAAGTAGTATCCTGAATAACAGGAAGTGAGCTTCCTATAATCTTCTTGACTGTCCTTACCACTCTCTGTATGGACTTTCTATCTGAGGCACTGCCGCCGCCAAACCAAATAGTGAGGCAGTTTGTTAAAACACTCTCAATTGTGCCTCTGTAAAAAATAGCCAGTACAGAAGGAGAAAGATGTGCTCTCCTCATCCGAAGCAGGAAATGCAGATGCTGTTTGCATGCTTCACTAAGGATAACATGTGGAGACACTAGTTCAAATTGTTAGTTATCAGCGCCCCCAGATACTTAATACTGCTGACTACCTCTACAGCTGCATCCTTGATACTGAGTGGAGTATGACTACGCCGGCTCTTTGATCTTCTTTGTTTTGTTAGCATTTAGAGCCAGATTACTTTTATTGCACCAGGCCACCAGAGCCTTCACCTCTTCCCTATTAGCATCTTCATTGTCGTCCCAGATAAGACCCACCACTGCCATGTCATCCGCATGCTTCACAATATGATTCATAGCAGATTTGGCACAGCAGTCGTGGGTCATCAAGGTGAACAGTAGTGGGCTCAAGATGTAGCCCTGTGCAGAACCCGTACTCAAGGAGATGGAGTTGGAAACTTTTCTCCCAACCTGCACAAACTGGGCCCTCTCAATAAGGAAATCCAGTAACAGTATTGCTACATACCATATGTTAGAAGAATTGGAGTATTCATTTTGACCCTTACAATCACGTTTGCTTGTTGAGAGCCTAGAATGGCAATGAGCTACACAAATAATCTTTAGAAAAAGTCATTAAAAGTCATGTCCAGACCTGCTGAGCTTGTGAAAATGCTTCAGTGTTTTGTCTTAGTTCTTTTCTCAGTTTTTGAGCTAAGTAAATTTTAAAATGAAGTGCAAATTATACAAGCATGATCATTGGGTGAAAAATAGATGCATGCATAAATCAATAACCATGATTAACTTAAAGCTGACTCTTTCCCGTACAGCTATAGAAAGCCAATTTTTATATTTTTACAGTCAAATGTATCATTTTTCAGTTCATTTTTAATAGACAAAAAAAAAGTCCAGTTATTTAAAACAAAGAGAATCTGGGGCTGTAGAAGCTGAATCTATAACTTAATCTGGATTTGGAAATTGATATAATGTAGAATGACTGGTACAATGACCCACAAAAGTACCTCTTACAGCAAAGCCACTTAGAACAGAGGTATGGAAAGAAGAATTATTTACTTGAATTCCTCCACAGATCTTGACCATTCAAGTAGTTCATCATTGCAGAACAGTCTTTAGAATAGTTTTTATTTGGTTCAATAGCTGTTGACACAAGAAACTACTCAAACACACCCTCCTCCTCCTAGACACCAAGGTGGCACACCTCATGAGGGATTAAACGTGCAGTGCATTGCTGTTTTTTCTTGAAAAGCTGAATTAGTACAATGGCTGCTATTTTACAGAGGTCTCAGGCTGAGACAGAAATGTCTTTGCTCCAGATATCAGGAGGAAAAAAAAAACATACATTACAGAGGTTTGTGCATCATTTCATCATATAGACATTGAAATTCAATGTTCACTGAATACATTTGCTGTTCCAACTCTGTAATATTCAAATCCTGATTGGTGGATATTGAGACTGCCAGATTCCGAAAAGACTCTGTGCTGCTTATAAACTTTAAAATTGAAACATAGCATCCTATAACATAATATAACATAAAATGTAATGTATCTATCTCAAGGGGAATTCTATTTTACACGACAGGCTCCCTTCCTCAATCCATGAGATGACCATATTTAACTGAAGGGGACACAGAACACACCCATTCTGCCCAATAGCAATAGCACTTAGATACTGCTTCATAGTGCTTTACAACCCTCTCCAAGAGGTTTACAATGTCCGTATATTGCCCCATATATAATCTGGGCCCTCATTTTACCAACCTCAAAAGGATGAAGGCTGAGTCAACTTTGAGCCTGTCAGGATCAAGCTCCTGGCAATTGGCAGAGGTAGCCTGCAGTACTGCATTCCAACCACTGGGCCTCTCATATTAGGCAGAAACTTTTAGAGATGGATGCTACTTCAAATAATCAGGCCCTATGCCCTAAAGGTCTTTATAGGTAATGACCAGAATCTTTAATTGTACCAAAAAGCTGACTAATAATCAAGTAAGTTTGCAAAGCAAAGATAATATTCACCTGCTGGCTTTGCCATCCGTAGATGACCTTCACCACCTTCTTCCTCCTTGCTGCAGGTTTAACCTCATCATTAAATGAGGATCATCTATACTGACAATACCAGACACTGACCTCAGCAGTTTCACATAAATATTAAAGAGGAGGGGTTGAGTGTCCAGCTAATCAGAATGTTACAAATGAGGTGCTATAGGCACAATCTCTACTCTCCTATTAACATTAACAGGAATCTATTGCTGAAGAAGGAGACAAACCTCTGCAACACAGTGTCTCCCCCATCCCAAATTCCCAATTTCTGCAGCTGATCCACTAGGATATCATGGTCAATGGTATCAGAAGATCAAAGAGCACGAGGATGGACCTTCCCTATCCTGGCTTTCTCAGAAATTATTTCCAAGCATAAGCAGTATTGTCTCAATACTGTACCCTAGCCTGAAACCCAACTTGAATAGTTCCAAAAAAAATATTTCTTCCAAGTCCTTCTGTAACTATTGTTTGACCATCTTCTCAACAACCTTCCCCATAAAAGAAAGATTAGAGACTACATGATCCAACAAAGGCTACTGGAGAAGGTGATGCACCATTGTATCTTTCAAGGCCAGAGGGATCATCCTATTACTGAAAGGTCATCTCCCAGGTCACCTTGAGAAGCTGTAGTGACTGGTTCTAAGATACCAAGCCCATAATTCAGAGGTTCTTGTCCAGTATCAAGAGTTACAACTTCAGTCCTCATAACATCACAAGACTGTCTCAAGCATCTCTTTTGGCATTTCTGCCCAGGCGGAGTCCAATTCTAAGAAGATTGAGCAATTGTATCTGTCAGACAGAATGAATACTGTGGTGTGTCCTTTGGATATTTCTGCAGGACGCCTCCCACAGCAAAGAGTGCCTCACCCCTAAAATGGCAGTCGGGCAGTTATAAGCATAAGATTGGAGAAATAATGATTCTTTGCTGCCCTTATTGTTACAATGTAGGGCCCAGTATGGCTGTTACTCATGTTGGGTCCAGTTTGCACTTTGTCTTCCTCAAATGTAACTCCAATAATCTCTTCCCAGAGCTCTTCAAAGAACCACGGTGAAAAGAACTTAGGAAGGATAGCTGCACAGACAGAAGTGCATAGGACCAATCTAGTATGAGGTTTTAGTTGCTTTCCTATTCTAGGGTTCAACCAAGGCCTTGGCTGAGATCCTCAGGTAAAGCCTCATCTCCCTAGGAGAGTGCATAATCACTTAGGATGGGTTGCTTGAACAGATTTCCCCATAGGAATGAGTGGCACCATTGAGCTACAGAGCAATTAGAAAATATCTGTTGCAATACAGTGATAGTAAGCGGATTAGAAAAAAAGTGCACTTCCTACAGCACATTAAGCAAAGGGTGGGACAAGATGTCTACCAGCTTACTGATTTTAAAGAACTAAAGAACTACAGAACTAGGCTGCCACAAAGAAGAAGGAGCCAAACTATTCTCCAAAGCAATGGGTGGAAACTAAAGGAGAGAAGCAACTTAGAACTAAGGAGAAATTTCCTGAGAGTTAGAACAATCAATCAGCAGAACAACTTGCCTCCAGAGGTTGTGAATGCTCCAACACCAGAAGTTTTTAAGAAGAGATTGGATAACCATTTGTCTGAAGTGGTGTAGGGTTTCCTGCCTAAGCAGGGGGTTGGACTAGAAGACCACCAAGGTCCCTCCCAAATCTGTTATTCTATTCTATTCTATTCTATTCTATTCTATTCTATTCTATTCTAGATAATATGTACAGCAATGAATTCCTCACAAATGCATATAATTTCTGATCACAAATGATGGCAGCAACTGTGCAACCTGGATTAATTTTAAAAAAGCTAAGCTGGAGCAGACCCAGCTAGGCCTTGAATGGGAGACTATTAGAAAACTGTAGGTCAATAAACCTGGTGCATAAGTGGAACAAGCAGATGACAAAACACTTCTGTATTATAATAAAATGAAAGCTACATGGATGTATCCATACAGTCATCAAGAATCAAGCCTCACTTGAGGGAGTCTTTACTTTTTACAGTAGGGCTGCTACGCTTAACTGTGAATCTAAGAATTGTCTTTGATTGACTTTTAACATTGATTCCTCTGAATGCCTGGAAAAGGTGCAAGAACAGTAGTGGTAATTAAATGAATAAATTAATTTAATTGAGTCAATTAATTAAATCCCACCCACTAGGGAAGTAAACAGATTGCAAAGCTTTATGAAGGTGTTAGATTGCAGTGCCTTATATATTTACACGGGGAATAAGTAAATAGGTCTTGCTTCTGAATAAACACGGATAACACTTAAATGATAGCCAAGGGTACAGATTTGATTTAGGTATTTAATAGAATCATCAAAGCATAAGAGTTAGAAGAGGTCATTTAGGCCATCAGGTGCAGCCCCTGCTCAGTGCAGGTATCCAAATCAAAGCATTTCCAACAGAGGTCTTGCTAGTTTCTGTTTCACTTAAACATATTCCAGGAAAAGAACTCCACTAGCTTGCTTGATAATTAAGTTAATTATTGGGAGCGGACTTTTTGCCCTTTATTATGAAATTGCAATGTCATTTCCTATAACTCAAACCCATTCTGCAGTGATGAAATACTATGTTTATTCTCTTCTGAATGACATATTTTTCACATATTTGAAAAGTGCCTTCATAGTTCTATTAGTCTTCTTTTCTTAGGGCTAAACATTCCTAGCTCCTTCAATCTCTATTTATAGGACTTAGTTTCGAGACTAATAGTGCACTTCTTTCTTTTTAAAAAAGCTACATCACATGGTTGGCTCATGGTTGGTTTGCAATCAACTACTATTTCAAGAACTTTTTCACAAACACTAGCGATCATACATTTTATAATTCTAAATTTAATTTCTATTTCTTGTTGAAGAACTTTGCAGTTGTCTCTGTTAAGTTTTATTTTCAATTTTTACCTAATCAATTTAGACTATTTAGGATATTTAGGATATTAACTGTTTAGGATATTAACTATTTGTTAAGTTAATACTCTACAAGATAGCATATTAACACTATTGGTTAGGTTAGTACCTTAGAACAGGAGTGTCAAACTCGCAGCCCATGGGCTGGATGTGTCACATGCTGACCATGCCCACCCCCATTTCAGCGAAGGGGAAAAATGTCATGATATGTCACGTGACGACAATGTGACAGCACGAGTTTGACACCCCTGCCCTAGAAGATAGGGTATTAACTATCAATTAAATGTTTCCTGCTTTCTTCATCTAATTTAGTAATTAAAATGTTGACGTCATTCCAGATGGTTGAGGAACCATTAGTAAGTACCTATTGGTAAGTTTTCAAGCCATCTAATCATTCATCTATTTATCATATTGTCCACCCAACACCTAACTAATTTGCTAATGTAATGGATTACTGTTATAGTTCGGACTGCCAGCAGAGATGGCAGTTGAGTCAGATGAGTCAGAGGAGATGGAGGGGGTGCCTGGGTTACCATCAGGGCCAGGGGAAGGCTCTGTGGAGCAGGAAGTCTCAGAGCCAGATGCAGAACAGGGCCCATCTACTCACGCTTAGGTGGAGAGACATCTTTTTCAGGCCTGAGCTGAGTGAGGGGGAGAACAGCTGGGCCCTGTCTGAGATGCGCTTATGGACAGAGAAGTGCGGAGAGGAGAGCAACACAGAACTGAGGGCCAGCTATCCAGGAAAAGAAGTAGACATTAACAAGCCCCTCCCTGGCTAGGATGTAAGGAGGAGGGGTGTGGGAGGCATGGTTGTCGGAGACATCTGTTCATCTGTTCCCTCTGGCAGATTCCTTGCCAGGATTTCCTTGCCACTAACCAGGTCGGTCAGGACTCTTTGTGTTGGGATTGAAGTGCTAATTGAGGCTCCCTGAGGGAAATTCAGAGAATGCTAGGCTTGTGAATCACCTAAGGATGTGTGACCTGGAGCTTTGTCAGTGAATGCCATGTATTCCTGCTTTTCTAAATAAAAACGAGTTTCTCCTCATGAGCAGGCTGTTGAGTGGGGCTCATGAAGGCTGGGTCAGAAGTTACTGTAAAAAAGTTTTTCCTGACATGAAGATATACTGTGTATTATGTGGTCTGATTAACCAATCCTCTTATCCCCATGAGTTATATTAATATGGAAAAACTTATTCTTAACAAATCTGTGCTGTCTTGTAGAAATTATAATTAGTATAGTGTATATACTATGGTATGGTATGGTATGGTATGGTATGATATTCATAACAATACAATACTCCATAATATTCATTATGTACTTGCATAGTTTATTAGTGGATTGATTTGAAAAATCAACAGCAAAAATAAAAATAAAATTAATTTCCATCTTGACCACTTTCACATACAATAAAAACCCCAGTATGGAAAAGTTGTAAAGAGATCCTTGAACAAGGCCATTTCAGCTATATGGATAAAATCATGGGAGGACTGGATGACTTCTTTACTTTTTAAACTGTGTTGAACCCATTTAAAGGCATATATTACATTTCTGGCATATTTCCCACTTTCAAATACTAGGAAATCATACTGGTTATCTTGGCCAATTCTAGTTGGAAAGACAACTGTGATCATTATAAAAACATTTCCAGGGCTTCATGTTGGAGCTGGAATAAGTGCTGAGTAATGGGGAAGGATAAGAAATCTAGTACCATTCAGTTGTTTACTGTTTCAGTTGGGTGTCCAACCTTTTGGCTTCCTTGGACATCATTGAGTGAAGAGAAATTGTCTTGGGCCATATATAAGATATACAATATAGTTAATGCATAGAAATCACATAATAATGTGTCAGAGTGCACACAGTGTGACTAGGTGAGACAACCCAGGAGCAAATTCAGCAAACAGGTTTGTATTTACATACAGTGGTTTTATCCCTACAAAAGCATATATACATACAAGTGCTTTGATACAGGCCTTGAAGAAACAGCAATCAGTAATCAACTAAACCACGGAAGCACACATGGAGAGAGAGATACGCCCTCACATGGTCTCACTTATATTATAGCTTCTTAAAGTGGTAGCAGTCAAATAACTCTGCTGACTCATTGCTACTATTGTATTATCATTATAGCATTACAGTATTACAACATTACAGCCCTACAACAGCTGGCAGCTATTAAATCATCATTACCCTGACATAATGTTAAAAGGTTAATATTTTGTGGGCTGCATTACTAACTGTCCAGGACCACACAAGGCCATGGGCCACAGGTTGGACACACCTGTTTTACACTAATGGCTATGATAGATGGGGCTTTACGGGAAGTATCATTCAAAATATTTAGAAGGCTTCAAATTGCATATTGCTGAATAGGGGACTTATTCTTTAAATTGAGAACATAAACATGAAACTCTCAGAGATACAAAGAAGCTTCTACGGTACACTTTCAAAACACAAGTAATAAGCAAAAGAGTCAACATTCAATTTAAATCCAGAGCAATACAGTAATGTAATACAGAGCAATTACAATAAAGTAATCCCAGTAATGACATCACATTTTAAAACATTCCTCCAGGAGAACTCTGTCTTAATCTGATTCCAGAAGGCCATCACTGTCAGAAAGAGTCTAAACTCCATATCATATTCTACAATATGGAAGCCATTATACAGAGAAGTGGGGGGATATGGGTTTTTATGTTGTGGATTTTTTATTTTATAACTCACCCAGAATAACCTATGTGAAAATAAAAATAATGGAGAAACACTTTTTCTTCTGGAGATCTTGGTGGTCTCTGGGTTGGGTTGTTTGCTTGCAGACATTTTATAACCTGACTAGGTAAGATCTAGTAAACATCTAGTGGTTGATTCCCCAAACAATCCAGCTCAGAGAGCACCAAGGACTGCCCAGTTCAGCCCTGAACTGCATTTATTCTCTTCTATTGGAGATACATTTTCCTGGTCTCAGCTGCCTAGCTGCAGGGAACTGAGAAAAAAAACATGGACATTTTCCTCAAGGATATTTATATTGAACTGGTTGGTTCTCATTGGAAGGGATAGCCCTGAAAGAATTTCAGTGCTAAAAATACTGGAGTAAGATTTGGGTGAAATTCCTTGCAGTCATAAACATTATTCGGTGAATTCAACTCAATATTATAATAACTATAAAGTGAGACTAGGAAGAGCTAAGTATAAAACTCCTGTAAAAATGAGTTAAATAAACTGAGTTAAATATCTCAGTTTTGAGAAATAAATTGTTTTGTGCATTTTCCACTTTTTATAATTAACTAGACATGGTTCCTGGCTTTGTCTAATTTCTTTGCAATGCTTTCTCTCCAGCGACCAACTGGTATGATTGCCTGTCAGCTTTCATTACCGAAAGAAAGATGTGTAGGAGATTTCCTTTCTACCAGCTTTGCACAGACGAGGAATAGCTCAGCTTGCTGGATTTTTATGCTGATCAATCTAACCATATAGCTTTTTAGTCACAGGGCAAGCTAAGAGAAAGAAGGAACTGCTCGCTTAGTGGGAAGAAGTAGAGGTAGAACTTAATGGGAAGAAACAGCTTCCTAGACATAGATAAATCAGTTCTTGATTTTTGGTTCGATCTACCTCTTGGATTTTAGCTAAGAGCCTCTGGGATAATAGCTTACATTCTGAGTCAGCTTCTGACTCATTTGCTATGTTTCTTGGAACTTCATACATTCGTAGAAATACCTGGTGTTCAGGTCAGAAATCTGATGCTCTGTGTTTTCCAGAGCACAAAGGCTAAAAGACTAAAATGCCTGCAGTTGTCCACAAACTATTTTAAAACAAGAGCTTGCTTCTTCTTTAGCCTAATAGTGAGTTAACTGACTCATCTGCCACCATTGTCTGCATTCTGCAGACTGCTGGCTAATTCATTCCTTCACTTGGGGCAGTCAAATGTAATTTTAAATGTTGTTACTGCTGCATCTGCCTTCTTTAACCTATCTCGGGGAAGGCAAAAGGTAATAAGAGTAATGGGAAGGTGATATCAACATAAAGGAACTAGCTGACAGTGATGGGATATGTAAATAGAGAAATGAAGGGACTCTACTTCACTGTGTTAATAACAGTCAAATCCTTTGCTGGGAGTGGAAAGGTTGGTTTACTGATTGTGTTTTTCCTCTCTTTCAGAGAAGTCATACCACTTTGACCCTGATGTTGAAAGAAGAGTTCTTTTGCCCTTCTTTACTAAGGCTAAGAAGGATGGCTCTCTACCTTTCTCTCTGAGCAAGAGGTTTCAAATACAGCTCAGCCTTTAAATTAGTTTTATTAATGACAATGCAGCAGTTTTGATAGATAATATTTATGTGCATGAGGAAATTGCATATGTGCATCAGTTGATGTGCATCGAAATGTTTTTATTCATGTTAAGTAATTTCCTGTATATTTCTACTGTGTGCACAAAGTCAAAACAATTGTCTTCCCTTACCTTATAATTCACAGCTGCCTCATACATCATCACAAAAATTGTTTTCAATCTATCTGCCTCTTTTTCTGTCCCATCTTTCTTTCTGTCCTATCTTTGTGTTTCATCTTTATTCCGTCCATCTATTCTATCTTCTACTAATGAAGTGGGTTTTCATTCATTAATTATTTGGCTTCCTGTTGCTAATACTGAGAAAAAGGCAGGCATGCTTTTTGTTTATTTCAAATTATATTTGGAACATATGTTCAAGAACAGAACAATGTGTCATATAGTTTTATATCTTTCATCTGAAGAAAGCACACAAAAATGAAACACAAAATAATGAGATCCATTTGTTTCATTAGTTTTAGTCATAGAAGTAATGGGAAACATTCCAAATGAAATCCATTCCTTTCCATTAATTTGTCATTGATTTTTCATTTGCTTCAGTGGGAGCCCAGTAGAAATAGCATATAGTTACAGGGTTGGTAGAAGGCTGAGAATGTGGCCTTAATCAGTATGTCTTTTAAAAACGTCTTTAGATTAATTACCCTTTTCCTGACCAAAAATTCAGAAGGTATGAATCTTTATAAGGGTGTCATGAAACTACCACACTGAAGTTGCAGGCCACAAAAGAAGTGTCCAAGTCTCCCATTGATTTAAATGGAAATCATCATGAATGGGGATATTTTTTTAAAAAAGATTGGTTTGGGAAACTGATCCTTACCTCCAGTAGCATTAAACAAATCATGAAATAAATATTATAGAATAATAATAGAAATGAATGGAGTAACTCATAGCCTTATATATGGGTGTTTAAACTTGTATCAATTAAGTGTTTTATGCTGGGAAGTTGGCATGTTTTTGTCTCCTTGAAGAGAAGAATTCCCAAATAAGTTATCATAATGACAACTTCATTGCATAAATACAATTTACAGACTACTCTTAAGTTCTGCCACGAGTTCAAAGACTTTTTTGACTATTGCTAGTGTCCAAGGATATAGTGAGTAGAACAAGGTAAAGCAATACAGTTCTTTGTTCTTGGAAGTGAAAAGACTGTGTTGCTTTGTGAACTAGTTTTGAAAGATATTTCAATCAAGACTTCAAAACAAGCACCATCTTCAAGATAGAGAATACTTCATAGGTCATCTGGCCCAAACTCCTGCTTATGATCTACATAAATATTACAGACAGATGGTCATCCAGCCTCCATCTGAAGGTTTCCATTGAAGGGGAACATCCATCAGGCTATAGATTCCACTAGCTGACAGCTCATACAGTCTCCTGCACTCTAGCCTGCATGGATTTTGTTTCAGTTCCTTGATTTATTCCTGTACCACCAAGAAAAGACCACTCGATTTTTTGTAGGCTAAACCTTTAGATATCTGACTTCTTTTAATCATGGAGCCAAGAACTTGGTTTCTGGTTCACTCTTTAGCTTGATAGCCCTCTACTGAAGGCACTTCAATTTGCTAATATTCTTTTAGATTCCTCAGTACCCCCCAAAATGAACACATTGCAAATAAGGCCTGACTGCAGAAGAGTTAAGGTGAAACAATAATGTCCATAATGTACCACTGGTTCTATACTCCTGTTAATATAGTTCACAATTTTTGAATAATGTTCCCTGTAAAGACCTCCGTATGCTACATTGTTATTTGAATTCAACATGTCCGCAGTAGGAAACTAGTCAGAAAACATGTTTTAAATCACATATCCGTTACATTTCTGTTCATTAAAAAAAAAATCTAACAATGAACAATTTATGGCCACATTGTTTAACACTTTCCAGGAATGATAATATACCAACTGAGAAACTGAGAATGTCCTTTGTGACTTTTTTGAAGAAAAAAAACACCCTTGTTCAATCACTTCAGCTCATAGATGTTCTTAATTGAGACCAATAGGGCTCTTGACAGCTACTGAAACTGTAATTTCAGGCTGCCTGCAAGTATTAGCCAGTGTGAACCAGAAATATTTAGTTCATATTTCCAATTCTAGATGATAAAAATCTGTTCTCTGAGATAGATAATAAAATGAAGAATGCCTTTGAGTCCATCATCGCTTAAACAAGCAATATCTATAAGTTTAAACTGAATTACAGAAGGTTTTATTGTTCCAAGATTGTTTGGAAGAAACTATTCTCAAAGAAGCAAAACATAAGAACACCCACACTATGGATATGTTAATAAAATATAAATGCAGTGTGGAGAACTTGGTCTTTGAAGATAAGAACTTGAAAATTATTGGAACAATGTGACAGATAGCATGGTGATTTGAACAATGGACTAGAACTAGAGATATCCACTTTCCAGTCACCTTTTGGTTATAAAACTCACAGTGTGATGATTGGCTAATTTTGCCTCTCACCCTAACCTAATTCATGTTTGCTGTGAAAGTAAAAAGAAAAAAACAACAACCATAAAACAATCAAGAGAGTCTAGCAGAATATATAGTAAATAAATTAAAATAAACTCTAAATAGAAATGAACTGACAAAAAGACAGAGTACATATAACTGAAATAAATAATAAATTCTCCCAGTAGCATAACATAAAATAATTGTAAATGTTGGGTTTGACTTAAAGGTATCTAGATCCCACTGTGTTTCATTCTGAGTGGGAGTGTAAAGTAAGCAGAGGCTATGACATAACTTCTGAAACACAGCCTGCTTAAAATGGCAGGTAGAAGATTTCTTAAATAATATTTGTGAAAAATGGTTTTCAGAAAATGGTAGGTAATTTTCCCCATCAAAACAGCAACCACAAATGAAATCGTTATGCACAGAGATATATGCTGGTCAGTTTAAATAGGTTTTTTTAAAAAAATATGGAGCAAAATGGCGCCATATTTTATTTTAGAAATAAGTAAATATGGAAAACATGGACAGAAATACTTTAATGCAAAGCCAGTAAAGATATCTGAAAATCAAATCAATAAGTAACTAAAATGAATGTTTAGCCATTTCAGTTATACATCTCCATCCCACCAACCTAAATGATTACAAGTAACAATTTGATTTCATGGGTCATTCAAGAGAAGGCAATGTCTGTTAGAAACAAATGCACATTATGGGCATTTGTGTATATCAGCTGCATAATTGTGCAATTTATGGAAGTGGAGTCTAAACCAAATGTATCTGTAATATTTGACATATTGCTATTATACACAGAGCTTAATAAGAGGTCAGAACAAACATTATTTGAACTGGAGATTTTATTCAAAGTAAAATAAATGAAAAGGAGCAAGAGATTCTTTGAAACCCAGAAAAATGTTTTGGAAGCACATTCAGTATTATAGGTACAAAAGTTAAAATCTAGAATGTAGACATATAGAAAACAAATCAAAACTATGGTTACTTGGTTAAAATGCTCTTGTCTCAGCTATTACATATCTCGTGTTAAACCACTAAGAGAATAGTTGGTCAGCTTAAGGGGATAGATATCATATCAATTATTATGAGCAACTATTACTCTGTTTACTCCAGCCATGCAAATTCTTGTTTTGTATACTAGTAGAAACTCATTTCCTGACAATGACATAAATATTATTCTTATTCTTCATTAGTTTTAATAAAAGGCTTCCTACAGAAGAGAAATTTATCAGCCAAAATAACCAAACTCAAAGAGTACCAAGAATTCCCTGATCATCAACTATAATCAGGACTGTGAAATCTTTGGAGTTTGCAGAAGTGACTATTCCTATTTTTTTTCTATATGTCCTCTTCTCCGCCACAAAAATGAAACCAAACATAATCAATATGGAAGCAACACAATCTGCCCCAGTAAAAAAAAAACCAAAGCAGAATCCTCATAGACATTTTTTATTATTATTTTAAAAATTACAGAAGAGAGGGATAGAACAGAATAGAGCATTAAAGAAGATGACAAAGAACTCATATTGTCTTTAATTGAATAATTCTAATATTTTATGGAATCTCCATTTTTCTCACTGAATAACTAAAATGAAGACAAATGGAAGGGCTATGGATGAATGTTTTACATGTCGAGAAGCCAGAAGGCTGTATAAGATGCACTTAGGATCTGTTTCAGGCCATAAACTAGTTAGAAGTGGGATCCAGTTCTGGAACACTGAATCACTTTGATTTGACATTTTAAGAGACAAGATTAATCTTACAGATAGCAAAAACAATAAGCCTCAAAGGCAAGGTCTTAGCTAAGGTCACAAACAATGTACATTTATCATCATTTCTAAGCTACCTGAACAAAGCCCCCTCACTGAAAGTTTACCTTTAGTTCATTTCACCCAAAATATGTTCTCCTTACCCTGTTTACATGCTGTGTACAAAGTAACCCTTACCCTGTTCTGTGGACCGTTACCTACAGTAGATTCAGATGTTGGTTCTAGCTTAGTGCAATAGGGTAAAAATAATTTTGAATAGCAAATGGGGTACAATCAACAGATATTCAATGTGCCAGCGACTGCCAATTCCCTTCCACTGTCTTTCCTTAGATGCTGTTCCAACTATCACTTTTCTAGCTGTCAGGATAGAATATTCTGCTTTGGGAAGCCAGCCCAATAATAACAACGGCAACAACGTTTTCCTTCCTCTTCCTCCTCCTCCTCCTCCTCCTCCTCTGCCTCCTCCTCCTCCTTCTTCCTCTTCCTCCTCCTCCTCACATTGCAGTTGTACTGAAGATGAAGAAAATATATTGTGACTCGAGTGGCCTGTATATTTGATTAAATATATAAATCCTGCAATCTTCTTCCGGCTGGCTAAACTAGACAATTTAGAATGCTGTTCTTTTTAAATTAATCAGCTGCCAGTATCAGTTGATTGCAGTTTTCCCTTGAATTTCAGCACTTCTAATATATCCAAACCTATTTTATGATTTAGAATAAGCAAGTTTTGGAACAGGTGAACGCAACTGATTGCAATGAGTTATTTTAGAAATCTGGTACAGACTGCTGAGAACAATTGAAGTATTGTCTTCCTTTGTTGTAGAAGAGGATTTATGCAGTGCATCCAGATATCTTTAAAAGAAAAATGAGCTACATTCACTTATTTCCAGGGTTTTCCTATAGATTTTTACAGCTCACACATATTTATTTACTGTTTTGTGTGTGTGTGTGTGTGTGTTCATCTCTCTTTCTGAAGTCTCTGTCCCTGTAATTTACATTGTATCTTACAGATTTCTTTTCCACCTCTTCCTCATATTTTTGCTTTTACAGACAGCAGGCTTGAACTTCAGACTGGCACACTGAATAGCTATTGACAATATTCCCTCCTGTGTTCTTTATTCGGGCTTAGTTGGCCATGAACTTTGCATTCTACTCTACAGTAGAGATGGGTTCCATGTTGGGAATTCAGGCCATTAAGGTTAAGCTATAAAATGGGAGAAAAGGAATTGAGTTAAATAGTATTAACTATGATTCAGCTCTACACCAAGTATTCCCAGTTCAGCCTTACTCAGCTGCCATATTTCTGGAAATGGAAGAAATAATCTCATTGTAGAGAACATAAGGAGGTGGAAAGCTGGAGATTACAGTCCCTATTTTCCCCGCTAACACCATTTGTCTACAGATGCCTTATTTACCACAATCAGTTTCAATCTCCAGCATTTTGGTTGCTTTTGCTTCTCACGCTGTGCTTCATTCTGTTTCCTTCTCAGTTATTTCTCCAGTGTTATCTTTGCTGGACTTTGTGAGGGGAAATGAACTGGAGAGAGGTGGGTGAGGGGAGATCCAGGCACATAGCAATTTCCAAATAGAGAAACAATACAACTGGATATTTTTTTTCAAATCTAAACCAGCGTTCTTCTTTAAATGGAAACACTAGCTTTATATTACTGCCAGAAAAACATGCTAAATTGAATGTCAATAGGCTAGCAGAAAGAAGTGGTCAATAACATCTTAAGGAAAGATTCTAAACCATCCATCAGAAGTCACTATACTGAATTCAGTCCTTTAAGTTTGTTTATAGTGATTTCATAAAATCTATTGACCAGGACAGAAAAATCCCACAATTCTCCTTTAAGGATTCAGAATACTCAAGAGCTTTTCCTATAATATAAAGCACCTCTTTTACTAATTCCTCCTGCAGTTGGGAGCTGAGTGGAACTGAGTGGGACTTGGGGCAGAGTGGAAGATGTTTCCTTGATGGCTATGGAAAACCAACAAAAATGCCAAGGGTTGGTAAACTGCATCCAAGGGTACTTCTCTGTGACATCTCTATATGGGTCCCTAAATGAAAAAGTATGCTTATCCACAAGAAGGTCTGCTCTTTTATTCCATGGGCATTACATCTTCTAAGAAGTCTTTGATAGGTGACTTTATAAAAGGCTTTTTGAAAATCTAAGTAGATGCTGATACTAGTTAATTAGCAGCCTCAAAAAACACTATTAGATTAGATAGGACCTTCCCTGACGGAAACCATGTTGGGTATTCTTGAGCCAGACTTGTATCACTAAATGTTTCATGGTAGTGCAACTGCAATGAATCACAGAATATGTAATGTCTATGAACAATTTTTCGGAGACGTTCAAAAGAAAACAAGTGTTTATTTGCTTTGTTTATTCTACTTATGTTCTGGGTTGCACCATCATTTTCAGTTTTTCATCCCTGTCACCTTTTTATGGCTTATACACAGGATTCTTTGAAAAGAGAAAATATTTCATTGAAATGTTATGTCAGACCATCACCAGACATTGTGACTTGTAAATATAGACAAGATATTGGAAATAATTGCACATGTAGTCACATTATTAAAGCTCAAAAATAATTCCTTCGCGTTTGCCTTACCTGAGTCATCTCAGAAGCCTGAAAAGGACAGCTTCTTTTCTGTGTATGAAATATTTGTAGAGGCTCCAGAACCTAGCAGCTATGGGCTTGTGACCCTGCCACTAACTACTTCAATTCATAAACTGACAGCATACAGACAGCACAAAGTATGATGGAGCTATTCCTGAACTGACTGAGTAGCATAGTAACTGGTTTCTTTACCAGTAGTCTTTTTCAACTGGAAAGTGTTTATATATCCTTATCTATAGAATAAATCTCTTACTACTGACTTACTACTGGCTTGCATTCAACAAAACTGGAAAATAAGTCCAGGAACCACATAACCACATGCAAAGAAAAACAATATACATGTGTGTGTGTGTGTGTGGATATGTGTATGTATGTATGTATACATACATACATACATACATACATACATATGTGTGTGTGTGTGTGTGTATGGTGATTGCACAACTGGCTTATGGCAATCAGAGAAATACTTACTGGAGATGCACTCCAATGTTCTATTTTTCTGATAAGGAAATTATGAGACAATTATATCTTTATATGTACTGCAGGGGAAATAATAGGTCATTGAAGGATATGCTTGCATAATGCTAGATTGGAAGGATGCATTCATATGCTCCATGAAGATATAATTAATGACTTAGAAAAAGCCTAAGTTCTGTTTCCTCTTTGGCATATTAACACCCAACTCTTTAAAAAGTAGTTGTATATAAACATTTTATTAAATTTGAAAAATAAACTGATTATATGCACACACTTATACATATACATAATGTATTTATGTATCTGTGTATATAGGTATGTATATGTATATTTAGTCAGAATATAGCTGAAAGGGACCTTGGAAGTCTTCTAATCAAATGCCCTGCTCAAGCATGAGACCGTATACCATTTCTGATAGGTGGTTGTCCAATCTTTTCTTAAAAATCTCCAGTGATGAAACACCCACAACTTATGAAGGCAAGCTGTTCCCACTGTTAGGAAGTTTCTCCTTAATTCCAGGTTGATTCTCTTCTTGATTAGTTTCCATCCATTGTTTCTTGTCTTGTCTTCTGGTGCTTTGAAAAATAAGTTGACCCCCTCTAGTTTGTGGCACTCCCTCAAATACTGGAATATTGCTATCATGTCACTCCTTCTCTAGTCCTTCTCTAGACTGACCACACCCAATTCCTGCAACCGTTCTTCCAAAGTCTCAACATCTTTTTTGTAACGTGGTGACCAAAACTGGATGCAGTATTCCAAGTGTGGTCTTACTAAGGGTTTATTAAGCAGTACTAATATTTTATGTGATTTTGTGATTTTGATTCTATACCTCAGTTAATACAATCAAGGATTGTATAACCTTTTTTGGGGGTGGCGGCTGGCTCATATTTGACTCATCATCCACTAGGATTCCAAGGTACCTCTCACAGTTACTGTTTTTGAGCCAGGTTTCACCTAATTTGTACTTGTACCTTTGGAGGAGGGGTGGTTGCGTGTATATGCCACCAGATAAAAGCAGAATGTACCAGTTACCATTACAAACAGGAGGAAGAGCTGTTAAACTCGAACTCCTCACGAGCCTTCTGTAATTTCATAAATGCAAACTTAAAGACTCAAAAACTATCCCACTCCTAAAAGTGCCTAACAGGGAAGACTGTAACGATGACGCTGTTAAGGTCAACCTCTTCAATACATTCTTCAGTTCAATCTTTGTCAACAGCAATGGTTGCTGCCCCCCATTTTCTAGTCGTACCATAACAAATTGTAATGATTTACTACATAGTGATTTTACAGTAGATAATGTTGAAACTGCACTACGTAACCTTAAGTTATCTCTATCTATTGGCCCTGATGGATTATGTGCCTACTCCTTGAAAAAGCTGTCCTAGCTGAACCTCTATGCACAATCGATGAGACATCCTTCAGCACCAGCTCCTTGCCTGACCTATGATCATTAGCCATGGTTATACCTATCTTTAAAAAGGGAGACCTTAGTCTAGTAGAAAATTACAGACCAGTCTCACTGTGTTGTGTCATCTGTAAAGTTGTGGAATCAATTATAGACCAATCCATCACCCTCCACTTAGAGACAAACAATCTAGCTATCTAACAAGCTTTTCTAAAAGTTTGGTTTTAGAAAAAAAATTGTCCTGTAATCAGCAACTTCTTCAGCGTAGGAACATTTGGACCACATATCTTGACCAGGGTAAAGCAATAGATGCAATTTACATAGATTTCTGTAAAGCCTTTGATTAAGTGGTGCATGACAAACTACTGTTGAAACTATGTTCTTACAGCATCTCCAGATCCCCGCACAAGTGAATAGCCACGTTCCTGTCCAACAGGCAACAAATAGTCAAAATAGGGAGGGCCCAATCAAATCTGGCACCAGTTAACAGTGGTGTCCCCCAAGGCAGTGTTTTAGGGCCCACACTCTTTCTGCTTTACATCAATGACCTATGCGATCATATTAAAAGCAGCTGTGTCCTCTTTGCTGATGACATGAAATTATTTAACACTACCGACAATGCTGCTGCCCTACAAAGCGACCTTGACTATGTGTCAGAATAGTCACGCATTTGGCAACTCCAAATCTCAATTAACAAATGGTCTGCCCTACACATTGGCAAAAAAAACCCAGAACACTAAATACAAGTTGGGTGGAAACGATCTCGTAGACGACCCTCACTTTGTCAAGGACCTAGGAGTACTCATCTCAAACGATCTAAGCCCCAGAGCTCACTGTAACAGCATTGCCAAAAAGGC
>JANHFL010003000.1:57712-70637 GCA_032468155.1 Oxyrhabdium leporinum | reverse complement strand
GAACACATATATCTATATCTATCTTGACTTTTAAACTTTTAAGTCAGTTTAAAGGACCTTTTAAAGTCACTTGAGGGCATCCACAATTTAAATCAGTTTAGATAAGTTGATTTGATATCTTAATTCTGTGAGCATTATTACAAGCATACTACTGATTATATTTGTGTCTGGAATTAGTTTTAATTGTCTCTCCAATTTTAATCTTACAAGATTAAATTGGCCTTCTAAATATGTTTATTCTTCTACTCTGGAAGCTCTTAAGATATCATTGGCACATGGATACTGTGTAAAAGAAGAGACATTAGTATTCTTCTTGTTATTATTAAGGATATATATTATGATATAATTGTACAATATAAAACACCTTATGAAAAGGGAAGGCAAAATGAAGCAGCCACCCTTCCTCTTCTTAATTTCGTTTAGAATATGTTTTCATTAATATTGCATTTTCTTTATTTGTAGAAGACAACCTTATATAGTTTTATACTATCAAAGCAGAGCATATCTGAGTCTCTGTCCAAACATTGCATTAAACCATAATGTGCTTCCTTTTTTGGTTTAACAAGTCATGTGAACCTAACTATATTTGTAATAAATATCTATTTCAATCTCTTGAGAAATTCATAATGCTAATGCTAGGACAGAAAGAAGGAAAGAGAAGTAGAGGATGGCAAGGTGGATAGATTTAATTACAGCAATGGGAGTCCGGAAGAGCTAGTGGGCAACTGAATATCCTAGAGAAGGTTTATCTACATGGTCACTAAAAGTTTATGCTGATGGCACATAATCAACCTATTTATTGGCATGGTTTGCTGGTCAACCAAGAATAGTGTTCAGCTGAATAGGAGATTAAAACTTTCAGAAATGCTAAAACTCTAGGCATTTGCTTATTTTTAATGCTTTTTAAATTCCCTGCTTTAAAAAGAGGTCAACAAAGTACACTAATTTGGGGGAAATTGATTCAATGAATTAACCTTTGGTGTTGCTTAGATATAACCCAATATAATTGGAATGCAAAACATTGTGGGTATTATCAACCCTTTCCCAGCTGATACCCAAATGGCTCCTGCTGCCAATATGAAAAAAAAAGAACAAGAGAGCAAACCAAGAGGAAGAGGGAAAACAAATTGTTCTGATATGTGTAACAGCAGAAAAGACGATAAAAACCTTGGGAACATTTCCCAACATTTAAAGTTTTAGGTAAAAATATGGATTCAGCAAATGGGGGGATGGCAGGGGAAGCTTTGTGAGAAGACATTCACCTCAAATTAAGAACATTCACATGGTGGTGTGATTTCTACTGAGTCACTTCTTTCCATCTTTCTATAATGGAAAAGCAAATTTATTTCTATTGAATGATTACCTGACATCAAGTTGGCATCACATCTTAGTGACCACATAGATAAACTTTGCCCAGGATGATATTTTTCCATCCTGGTCCAGCATGTCTTCCAATGGTGTCTCTAATGCTGCTGTAATGGTCCTCCGATGGTTGCTTTCTTCTCTTTTCTTCAACCTTTCTTCAACCTGCTCTAGAGAGTTCTATGACAACTCACCACGGCCAACTTGCCATGGCCAAGTCACCGCGGCCAAGTTGCTGCAGCCAACTTGCCACAACCAACTCCCCGCAGGACAACTTGCTGTGGGACAAGAGTTACAGTAATATCAAAGAAATAATGGAATAAAATCATTACAGAAATGATGCCAAAGGAGGGACAAAATGAAATGTAAATGGCAAAAATTAAACTAATGTTTTAAATTATTTTAAATAATTAAATTGAATGGTTGAATTGTCCCATGGTGCACTGTCCTGTAGTGAGTTGGCCAGGTCGAATTGTCCCACAGTGAGTTGGCCATGGCAAATTGTCCATGGCAAGTTGACCATGGTAACTTGGCTGTGACAGGTTGGCTGAGGTGAGTTGTCCCATTCCATCTCCAGAGAGCTCAGCTTTTGCATAAGTATGCAAAAGTATGATCATTTGAGCCTGACTGAATAAAGAACTCTGGATAATTTTATGCAATGATCTATGTGTAAGCTTTGTTGATTACCCATGGTATTCACATGAGTCTTATTGAAGTTCATAATTATTAATATTTATTCTATCCTGCTTCTTCTTCTTCTTCTTTGACTTCTTCAAAGTCTGACTCTGGCTTTCCTAGAATGTAACAGGAAAAGCCATTGCCTGCAAGATTCTGATTATCATGGATTGCGCACATAGAAAATCTGATTATCTTTTCCCAAGAGTTTAATGGCTACTCTATGGCATATATCTTTATTGCTGATTCCTTTATAGTTGATCATTGATCCTAAAAGGCAGAATCTCTCCAGCTCCTCATTATCTTCATTTTCAATTCAAAGGCTATTGTTATATTTATTGTCATTAGTTTGGTCTTTTTAAATTTTAATCTCAGTCCCATATTTTCACTGTGCCTCTTGATTTTCCTTCCTGGAGCTTTCAGGTCATTTGAGTTTTAAACAATCAGATTAATATCATCAGCATAACATAGGATACTCATCTTTTCCCCCCCTTTTGTTTTAAATCGTGCTCATCTTCCTGGAATCCAACTTACATCAATATATATTGTATTTCACATATACATTAAATAATTAAGCAGAGAATGTACAGCTTTGTCTCATTCTTTTGCTGATCTGCAGCCCATCTGTTTCACCATCTGAATTGTAGCTCCCTGACCTATATATAAAGTTTGCATAAGAACAGTAAGACGTTCTGGGATTCCCATCTTCCTAAGCATATTTCCCCATTTGACATGGTTGACACAGTCAAAGTCATTATATATTAAGAAATTGTGCATTTTTCCCATTTTTAAATGTTGTAAACCTTTAATAATTTGGGTTTAGAAACAGGGAAACTCCAAATATTATGGTACCAAATAACAGCAAGGGAGATATAGGATATATATAGGATTAGTTACAAAGTACTAGAGATTATTATACCATGAAAGACAGATAATTAACAAACATTACTTTGATTACTTTATAATTAAATAGATATAAGAACACTGTCAACTAAATTCCTTTAGGAAAGGAATCTTGAAAACAAATTAGTTTACATTAAAATGAATGAAAGTTTGTACAACTTCCCATATATACATAGGTTTTCTGCACAGCACAAGAAGCTTTATGTTACCTGTGATGCTCCACTCCAGTTTTCATATGTAAATTGAGAAAAGAGTAGTTAATAAAGCAACCAGTTGCATGAATTTAAGACTAGATCATGAGAAATTTAGAACTATTTAGACCTTGCCTGGAAATCAGTTTTTTCTAGGCTAATCATTTTGGCATTTTGCCATCCATTTTGCCATTGTGTATTTAGACATTTCTTGTAGAATTATCATTGATTATATAAAAAGAATACCCTACATTTTGATTATTTCAAGAGGGGTCTTTAGCTTTCACACCAGTTTCAGAAGGCATAGGAAGGGAGATAAAAATCTGATAGAATCTTTTCTACCTAAACTTGGAAAACTATCCTACTTAAGTACAAATTAATATATTTGGAATAAGTAATATTCACTCTGTATTTAAGTTTTGGATTTTTGCTTACCTCCCAGAAATATTCAACAATATTTGATAAGCATCTAGTTGAATAGATTTTTCAAGAAGTTATAGCGGAAGTTTAGATTTCTTGGCACACTTCTTTGCTAATTTGAAAAATTAATTGATGGATTATTATTTGATCCAAGAATAGCTGTTTTATAAAAGAATGAGAATCAAATCAATCCAGAAAAACAAAACAGTAAAACACCATCTCAAATAGTGTACAAGTCTTTCATGTACAATTCAGATTCTATTGTTTCATATTAAGATGGCATTATCTAAATTTTGAATAGTATACTAAAAGCTAATTCTGATCCCAGTTGCCAGACGTGTCCTCAGATACTTGTCCCATTTGAGCATCAGGCTGTGCTGTTCAGAATGCATAGCATTTTCTCTAAGGTTTAATGTTATTCAATTTCTAAATTATAAATCAAACCTCTCAGGGAATACACACACACACACACATGAAAAAGAAGGGGGGAAACTCTTATGATTTTCCCACTGTCCCATGCTAAACTGTCAAGTACAAATATATATATTTTTTACTGTCTGCTTTAGTGATTGTTTTCTGAGATAATTCAAAAGGTGAAGCTGTAGCTGTAGGAGGAAAGTGGTAATTGACTGTGCCCTGGCAACATTTTGGCTGTCCTAACCAGACAGCTGTTAAAAACATAAGGCTGTAACTTTTTTGTCTCCTGTCAGGAGACAGGAAGGCCAATAAGTCTGATAAACTTGAGTTTTCTCTGCACAGCTTTGGAACAGACAGCTGCTGATTAGCTATTTTTATATAAATGATGCAGGTGTGGCCTCATCAAGAACACTTTCTTTCAATTTAGGGAAATGCAACTCACAAAGAAATGTCAGAAGGAAGAAGATTGTTCACTTAGACAGCTGCTTAGAGTAAGAACAAAACAGTTTATCTGTTCCCATTTGTAGCGAGAGTCAAAAACACACTCCAAGACTCATAGAAAGTCATGTTTAAATGTAATGGTGGGGGCAGACAAACCTCTCATTTTCAGTCCAAGAACTGCATAAAAAGTCGTGATATTGAGGGGATTTGGTTAACAAAACATATACATTTGAGAAATGTGTACACATTTGCATCCATGTATGTTAGAAAAGGTGTGCTGTGCATGGTTATTGGAGTTTTATTTGTGGGTTTGGGTTAATCTTGTCTCTTAATGACCATACAAAAATGTCCCTACCATTTTCCTGGTGAAATTTTTGTCAGTAGTTTGCCATTGCTTCCTTCCTAAGGCTGAGAGAGAATGACTGGCTCAAAGCCATCCAGCTGCCTTTATGCCTAAGGAAGTATAGAACCAACAGTCTCCCAGTTTCTAGTCTGGTGCCTTTAACCATTACTATAATTATTTTAAGTTTATTAGCTGTCCAACTCCAATGGACTGTGAGCAATTTATACTAAATTGTCTACATTAAACTAGCTCTCCCGGATGTGTATATACATATGCATGCACATGAACACACACAAATATCTTTTGGAAATACTTGGGACACTTTAAATAACAGTTTATATTACAGTATATATCCATGGTGGCGTAGTTGTGAGAGTGCAGTACTGCAGGCTACCTCTGCTGACTGTCAGCTGCCAGCAATTCAGCAGTTCGATTCTCATTGGCTCAAGGTTGACTCAGCCTTCCATCCTTCCGAGATCGGTAAAATGAAGGTGCTGATTGTTGGGGACAATATGCTGACACTGAAACCACTTAGAGAGGGCTGTAAAGCACTGTGAAGCAGTATATGTCTAAGTGCTATTGCTATATAATTTCTGAAACATTATGAGTCTCACAATAGCCCAATCACTGCAGCCATACCGCACACAAATCTGCCTATATTTAATTATAATTTATATTATGCATAAAATACATCTCCTTAAGGAAAGGTACAGATAACAACTGGTTTTAAATTCTATTATTAATAAATTTGATGTATTTTGATTTTATAATTAACTGCAGACTTTGATTTTTTCCCCCATTTTAAATCTCTAAACAAGATTAGAAGTTGGAATAAACCTACTCAGCTTTAGCCAATGCAAGACAGATTGGATTCCTCAATCTGATCTGACCAATGAAATAGACTAATGGATCCCTAAACTTCAAGAACCCAGTCTTATCTACTTGACCCACCAATTTAATTCAATACTTTTGTCATCATCATATTAGAGAAGAAAATCTGAATATAAGACCTTTCTTACATGCATAAGTAATGGCATTGTGATAAAGTAGTCCTTTAGCTTATGTGATTTAGATAATTGCATAGTTAATGTATTTCATGTGACCTGCAAATTACCCTGGAGTTAGTATTAGCTAATCTGAGGTATTGAAATTAGGGCTGAGGGGGGAATCTGGGGGGAGGGAGGAGAGAGAGGAGGGAGGGGGAAATCGAACCAAATCTATTTATCTATCTAGCAAGTGCCAAATAAAATATCGTGTTCAGTTCAGGTAATCTCCCATACTGAGAAATTTGATGCTATCTCAAAAAATTAAGCAAATGCCACATATGTTAAGCAAACTAATGCTTCACTATGGGCTGGTTTTCAGAAAAAAAAACCATCTGAAAATGCTGTTATATGATTGTAGGACTTTGCAAACAGCCATAAATATGGACTGGTTGTTGAATTCTTGTAGTGCATGTCACATGTTCATGGTGAGGGCTTTGCATTCAAATACACTCAACCCTTTCATATATAATCACAATAGTTTTCAAAGTTTTTGCTCATCGGTGTATCTTCTTTTTAGAAACAAAAACTTCAATTGATAGTTCAGTAGATAATTAAGCATTCAGTAGATAATTAAGGAAAAAGTGCATTGACATAGGCTGCAGGGGAAGAAGAAATCATTCTTCTGGCCCCTAGGCCTTCATCATCTTAAAAAGATATTTGTCCAATATGTTTGATGATTTCCACCTTCTGTCACATTAAACATTAATTTGCAAACTGTTTGGAAGGGATTAAGCAGGTTCTGAACGTCCGAATAAAGTCATAGCTTGTTGTGTTCTGCCAAGACACTTCTTTATTCAGAGAAGGAGGAAGGACTGAACTAGATCTAATCCTTATTTATTGGCAAGTCAATTTAACACAAATTTCCTAAAATAAGCCATGGACCGGAACAAAGTTTATCCTCAGAGCCCATACCTCTTCAAATGTCATTTCAGAGACATGTGGAGCTCAAAAGCTGCAAACCAAAGCACATGTTAGGAAAAAAAAGTTGCAAACAAAAATGTATATTTGAGGGCGAATCTGCCACTTAGATTCAATTATCTGAAAAAAATTGTGTATGAAGTGCATTAAATAAAAAAGCCTATAAAATAAATGCAAATATTAATATGTAAAGCAGAAATGGCTATGAAGTGGAAGTGGAATTACAGGTAGTCCTTGACTTACAATCACAATTGAACCAAAATTTTCTGTTGCTAAGCAGGCAGTTGTTAAGTTAATTGTGGCCAGGGGAGGGTTTCAAAGACCACAGCAATGGGTTCGCTGTCCAGTTGCTGGGTGGACATGGTCATGGTGGGTGTGGCCTAGCCAGCCTCCTACACCATGGCAAAGGGGGCGTTTTCGTCTTCCCCGAGGTTCAGAGGCTTTCCTGGAGCCTCTGGAAGAGCAAAAACGGCCTCCCCCGGGCTCCGGATGCTCTAGGGAGACTGGAAACAATTTGTTTCCAGCCCCCCTGAGCTCCTGGAGGCCCGACTTTCACTCTCCCCAGGGTCCAGAGGCTTTCCTGGAGCCTCTGGGAGAGCAAAAATGGCCTCTACCCCAGTCTCTGGACACTAGGGAATCCTGTTCTTCTCCCTACCTGAGCCTCCATGCGCACCCTGCACTTACCTGCATCCACAGCAGGCAGCATGGAGACTCCTGGGAGGGGTGAGGTGGAGTGGGCAGGGCCAGCCAGGAGTGGGATTTGGGGGTTCGGTGATCCCTGCAGAATCTTCGCTAAGGGTACGCTTAAACACCCACGAACCCCCAGCAGCCCACCCCTGATTGTGCCCCATTTTACAACCTTTCTTAACACAGTTGTTAAGTTAATCACTGCAGTTGTTAAGTTGGTAATATAGCAATAGCACTTAGGCTTATATATGGTTGTTAACACTTAACATGATTGTTAAGTGAATCTGGCTTCCCCATTGACTTGTCAGACAGTTACAAAAAGTGATCACGTGACCCTGGGACAATGCAACCATCATAAATATGAGTCAGTTGCCAAGCATCTACATTTTGATCATGTGACCATGGAGATACTACAATGGTCATAAGTGTGTAAAATGGTCAAAAAGTCACTTTTTCAGTGTTGTAACTTTGAACAGTCACTAAATGAACTGTTGTAAATCTATTAGCCAGAACAATGTCATTGAATGAGTCAAATGCTCATTAGTGTTCACAAATTTCCTTTTTACCACTCTGTAATTCTTTAATTCAGAGTAGGTGCAACTCAATGAAGCTGAGCATTTATTGACCGGATGCCCTTCCTGACATTAAGTGAAATACAGATGTTTTCAAGCTGAGCTCAAGTTGTGATGACACTTTCAATGCAGTTTTCTTGGAGGCATTTATCCTAGTCTTACCACAAATCAAGACCATAGTCTGGTCAACATTATTGGAATTTCCAGGAAGTTCTCCGTGCAGATATTTATGAGGTAACCCAGCTTAGTTTCTGATATCAGCAGAAGGCAGCTAGCTCTTGCCACTGAAGTTCAAAAATAATTTGTTTCAAGTTTTCAAATTGACTTTTAGATTTCACATGGCAGTCTATCCTCAGTAAGTGAAAAGTTAATTATAAAAATAAAATCCTTCTGGTTTTGCACTTGCCTACCGTTTATGAAAAATCTGAGTACAAATGTTAATAACCATGTTGCTTTTCATATTAGATCCCAAGGGGAAGTATGATAGCTATAAAACATGCTATACATTAAGCAATGTGCTTTTGCATCATGTATGCCCCAAGGAAATAGCATTTTTTCAACTAATAATGTATCCCTTGATTTAACTACAAAGAGCTATACTTTTATTAATATATTTCTTTCTTGAACTTGGTTGAAGTGGGCTTTGTTTTATAGAGTACTCTTTTTTTCTATTGTGAGTAACACGATTTAATTCTGTCAAGTCTAGATAGAACAAAAGAAATAAAAATTCAGCCTTAAGACAGTTCCTCCGAGGTTCATTCAGCCTGATTAAGCTTTGCTGAAGCCTTTTTAAGAAACCACTCTTCCTAGACTCTCTCCACAGCACCAAAGACTTTCTGCACAAGAATCGGCCAACCCTGAATGACTGGTGAGACAAGACTTCAAAAATTATTTGTGCCTTGCCTGCAAAAAAACACGATGGTGGGAGGCGAGGGGAGGAACAGAGAGAGGAGATGTTAAAGGAAGGATTGAAGAATGAAATAGGAAAGTGCCATCTGTTATGACCTCTGTGAAGTCCCAAATGAAAAGTCTTGTAGCACCTTAAGATTTAATAAATCTATTCCTACATCAGCTTTCATGGATCACAGTCCACTTCACCATGGGTTAAACTGTACCTTAAGCTTGTTCAACTGAGGGTCTGAGGGTATATGTGGAGATCTAATTAGATGCTCAGCATACGTTGCAGAAAGACATTGAAAACACAGACTCCTGCTCCCGAGTTTCTAATCCTCTAAATCAACAGTCTAATGATGGTATCATCAGTCTAATGATCAGTAGAAGGGCAGGACAATCTGCAGCCTTTAAGCTTTATTTTATTTATTTTTCATTGAATAAGAATGTTGAAATAACATAAAAAACCCCAACAGTGACTAAGTATTCACCTTTTATTTAGAAGCCTCTGCCTAAAAACATTTTCAAGAATGAGAATCCACTTTGAATCATTGTCTCAACTTCCAGTCCCCCAAAGAAATGTCAACCACAATTCTTTGGCCATTAGGTGGTCTTGTCTCTTGCTTCAATACACAAGGGAACAACTGTCTTGTTTCATTCTTACATTACCAGAGCTGCTTCCTTTGTGTGGTTGTGTATGATTTCTGTGACCTAGCAGTTTCCAGACTTCCTGTTTTAGCAATATTGCATTTTAAAACATGAAATCTTCTGATTGCTTTAATATCAGTTCCAAAAATCTTTGGCAACTTTATTCTTAAAGTAACAAATGAATTATCGGACACAAACAGTCACCCACTTAACATTCTACCTTGCCATTCTTAGATGCCAGGAGGAAGTGACATCACTCCATGGAATGAAGTTGGGCTTGAGGCAGTTTTCCTGGTGCCCATATTACCATATTGCTCCTTCACAAAGAACTGCTGCCCTGGGACCAGGTTGGATGAATGAACACTCAGTGGTCTTACCTGAAAGAAAGACACTTGCTCACTCTCCCAGTTCAAAAAACTAAACCATCACATGGATTATCTTTGATTATGGATTTGACAAAGGACTACTAGACTGAAACCCATTTCAGTAATAGATCACGAGGGGAAGTAAGATAATTATAAAACATGCTGTACATCAAACAATGTGCTTCTGCAAAAAGTATTTTAGAAACGTAGAAACTGACCTCAGAAAGAAACCTACCGTACCCAGGCCATTGGGTCTGCCTTGGTTCTTTATTTTTTGTTTTCTTTTTAATGTATTTATTTATTATGTTACATTATTATTTTTATCTTTTATTATTATTTTTAATTTTTGTTAGATGGTAGACCTGCTTTTATGCCAAGCATCTTTAAAGTCAGTTATTCATAACTGATCCACTGATCCAAGTCGGTTCCGCGCTTCCATTACTCTTTCTGTGAAGTAATTCTTTATAATATTACTTTTGAACTTCCCTCCTGTCAGTTTGAGATTATGCCCTTGCCCTTGTGTTCTTGATTTTTGCTTAATATTGAAAATACTGCTTTCTAAAACCTTAGTTTAAGGCACACCATAGCTAATTTTTTATGGGATATGCATAATATTTTTATATGACATAATTTTAGGGTGTTTTTTTTCAGAACATGGAGTCAAAATGATTAGGCCTTCCTTCTTTTCCTTTTTCCTTTATTTGATGGGTGATATTTGATAATAATCTAACTGTTCTTCACAACTCCTACTTGCTGCAGGCAGTCCAAGTCTTTCAGTCCTTTTATCATATGGACATTTATGTTCTGCTTAGAGTCATCTCTAAGCAGTAGTTGAATAAATAAATAAATCCAAGAAGCCATTTTAAAGGGACACTTCCTCCATAAGGTAAGTTTTGTAATAATTTATATGTGAAAGGAAAAAAAATAGCTTATATATGAAAGGGAAAAAAATACAGAAATTTTTGTGCTGTTGTAGTTGGTTGTTTCTTCTTTATCTGAACAATTGCTAGAGCCTGATTTCATTGATTTTTAATTAAATATAGTTAATAGTATGATTTTTTAAAATACCTCTTTGAGTATTAGGATTTTTCGGCTTGAATAATTTTGAATAACATTATGGGTAAAAGATGGATTTTCTAAATTGCAATTGTACAGACAGTTAATAATGTAGAATTACTGCATGCATGGTGAGCAATAAATACAGGTTCTTTCAGCTGATAGAATGATGTTCTATGAAAATGTCACAAAATTTAGTTTATCCTTCTTACAGCAAATGCAGAATACTTAGGACCTGAGAATGGGAGATAGTGTTGAAACAAGCAGATATAACTATAACAAAGGAATATGATTACTGTTTTGTGATTCCTGCATCCAATCTCATGTCTGTAATGGAGTTGTTCTGACCAACTTTTCATATCAACATTGATTTGATCAATTGTATCTATTATACATTATCTTGCAGTGAGCAAGATCATTTTTTTACACACACACACACACACACATATACACACGCTATAATTTGGTGAATGTGACACTGATTTTATGTAACTGACAAAAATCAGACACACGGATAGCTGTAACATAAAGTTAATTTTTAGTACCTAATGCAGAAAGGATTAGTTTGACAAGAACAGAATGTTACAGATCATCAGTTAAACTATTTCTCCTGAATATGCTTGGAAATAAAAGAAATCATTTTGCATATTTTACAGGTTCTTGTCCCCTCAGTAATTGGCTTGAGTTTCACATTAAGAGCAGCACCGAAGATAAAATACAGATTTTACAGCTTACATGTGCAAACCAAAGTCAGACATCCGGGGGTTCTAAAATGAGCAATTTTATATTAGTTAAAAAAAAAGAGGCTATCTACAACTTTTCCTAGATATAAGACATAATCAGATTTCCTATGGGTGCTGCTAAACCTTTGGAAAAAAGTGGATATAGTTCCAACAAGCCTCAACCCCTCAGCAGAGAATAGATAATTTCAGAATTAAAGCACTGAATATATATTTTAAAAAAATCATTACTGGAAGGAAATACATAAGCCAATATGCATTTAGATTGCATATGTTTTGGGATGTTCAGCAAGACAGCTCAACTGGTTTGTCAGGCTGTGACATTGCACACAAGCACAAAACACATGCACCTGTTCTATCACTTTCTTTTTGTCATGAATGCATACAAAAGGATACAACACCCAGAGGATCTCTTGAGGAAGACGCTTTGAGCTGAGAGAAAAGTGAGCAATTCAGCAATTCCGCTCTGTGGTAGAATGAAATGTATGTGAATTCAGACTGCTTCCTGTTCAATTCTTTGTTAACAGGTACACTAATAATTTTAATAAAGGAGAATATTTGTAGCTCATGGTTGACATGAGGGGCCTTTAGTGCTCTCTGAGCTTACTTGTTTCCTTGCAGACGTTCCATTACCCCAACTAGGTAATACTAGTACTGATGATGTTACCTAGTTGGGGTAATGAAACGTCTGTAACAAAAAAAACCAAGCAAGCTCAGGGAGCACCAAGGATGCCTCACACTAATAATAAGATTCATACCTGGCTTGCAGAAATTCACATGGTCACTAGATGGCATCAGAGAAAGGCATAGAATACTCATTCTTTACTACCATCTAATATCTTCCACATTTTTGCAGCCCAAACATGGAACATTATTACTATTCATACCTCATTATTATTTTTAGAAAAAAAAGTTGTAGACGAAAAAACTTTTTCTTTCTGAAAAAGAAAAAAAAATTCTGACTGACCAAAAATGAAGCTTTCACATACAAAGAAGTTAACTTTCAAAATGTCATTGCTGTTAGTGTTATCCTAAGAGTTTAGAACAATCTTGACCACAAAGAGTCACTTGAAGACAATTGGTTGGAAACCTCTTAGGGAGCCAGCAGAAGGATAGGGAGAGCTAGTATGATGTAATGGATAAGGCTCAAAGTTAGAAACTGAGAGCCTGTGAGTTCTAAGCCCACTTTAGGTACAAAACCAACTGGATGGCCTTGTGGGCAGGGGAGGGGGGAACAAGCCCTTTCTTGT
>JANHFL010003000.1:38833-51702 GCA_032468155.1 Oxyrhabdium leporinum | reverse complement strand
TCTATCTATCTATCTATCTATCTATCTATCTATCTATCTATCTATCTATCTATCTATCTATCTATCTATCATCTATAGGTCTATGACTGCAATAAACTGAAATGAATAAAACTCAAGACTTTATGCTGTCAGAAATTGGACACTAGACGGGACCAAAGAGCTCAGGAAGGAAAGGAAAAGGAGGGGGAAGTCAAAGCTTACCCTTTGTTTTTAATAAGTACTAATATTTGAAATAACTCAGGAGATTTTTTAAGAATGGGGTCAGAAATTAGCAGCCATAATATCAGCAACGATGTCTGCATCTATGGATAGACTACGTCCAAATGATATTAAAGAAATGACAGATGTGGAATAGAATAGTTTGAGAGATGTACAGGATAAAGACGAAAAGCAAATTTTGTCTGATGTAAGAACCTTAAAACCAAAATACTAGAATGTTTTTTTTTAAAGTTGGATTATAAGACAGCGAAGAAGACCTAAGATGACAAAACTAAAAACAAATAACAAGTCCCCCCAAAAATGATCTGAATAAAGACTTTCTATTGGAACCTTGAAACCAGAGGTCTTGAATTAAGCCATGGAAATTAAAGTAGTAATACAAGTGACAAACCAAGAGAATGACCTGGATATTTTTTTAATTGGATTTAAAAGGTTTGCTAATGTTTCAAAGAAGCCTTTGGGATGGTAAAAAGAAAACTGAAGAGAGATCAAATCCAAGACAACATCTGAATGAAAGAAAGAATAAAAATAAATTAAAGAATAAAAGACTGTTGAAATATAAAGTTGGTTTGTTTGACAAAGATTAAAAAATACACATTTCTATAAACTCTGGCAACACTTTAAATACCTTTTTTGCTGGCACCAGAACTGAAAAATTGATGATTTATGGATTTGCATATAGATAAGGGATGGGTTATGGGAAGAAGAGATATTTGTTTTATAAACTTCTAGGGGGCAAAAAATGATTAAATTTGTTTATATTTGTGATGAAAATCAGAAGTCACTTCTTTAATTTTTTTTTCTTTTCTTACCTATTTCTTTCTCCCCTTTCCTTGCACCTTTTATTCTTTTCCCTCTTGTGCTCTCCTTTTCTCTCCTAGTTTAATTTGCATTTTATTACTGTAATCAAAGTTTTTAACAAAAAAAATATTTAAAAAATGCTAGATAATGAAGCCTGAAAGAAAACGTCATCAGCAAAGCCTTTGACTATCACGCCAGAATCATGAGACATATTAAGAACGTTAATTTAATAAGAAGAGAACCTGAGAGTTTTTGGTTTTTAGGAAGCTTTACAGTGAACAGGATGTCGCTACAAGAAATGGACATGGAAAAAACAGATTGATTTAGAAAAGAGAAGGGAAAGGAGAGTGACACTAGGATACATAATGTCCAGACATATTGCTGCTATGTTATAAAAATGGATAAAGTAGAAGAGATGCATCTGAAAAACTAACAATTTGAAATATGCCAGCAATGCCACCTTGTTAGCTGAAGGCAAAGATGATTTGGAAGAACTCAATATGAAAGTAAAAATGGAAAGTGAAAAATCTGGATTTGTATTTTATAATAAGAAGATAAAAGTAATGTTAACTTCCATCTTGCTAAATGAACTTACATCTGACAGTGAAGAAGTGGTAAATATTTTTTGGGTTTTGTTTTTAACATTTTAAAAATTGACAGTCGTGGATAAGTAAAGAAAAGATTAGTCCTACAAAGGGAGACAGTGGAGCATTTAGATAAGATCTTTGAAATAAAAACATGACACCCAAGATCAGAATAGTTAAAGCAATGATCTTTCTAATGGTAAGAATATGAAGGAGCAAGAAAAATATACTTTATGAAGAATGAGGAAAAGAAAGAAAAGGTAAGCTTTGGAATTGAGGACTGAAGACAATTGCAAGTATATGAGAGGCTGCAAGAAGAATAATTCATCAGTCTTGAATCAAATAAAAACTGTTTGCTCTTTCAAGGTGATAATCACAAACAGAAATGTATGTACTTTAGGAAGAATACGTAAGTGGATGGGTGACTAAGAAAAACAACCATGCTCGGCAAAATTGCTGGAAGTAAAAGAAGACGACAATAAATAAAAAGGTCAATGAAATAAGAGGTTACTGAAATATTTATTGTTTTACTTTTTTAAAAAACTTCATTTATTTTTGCAACTGGTCCCAATCTGTAGGCTCAAGGAAGGGTACAACAAAGGGGAAAAATAATTCAAAACCAATTGAAAATATATACAAAAAAATATCTTTGAAAAAGCCATGGTGATAGCAAGGGACAGGTCAACATTTGTTCGTGCAGTTATTCAGTTATCAAGAGCTGTGATGGCGCAGTGCTTAGAATGTAATATCGCAAGCTAATTCCACTGACTGAGGGCTGCTAGCAGTTTGAGTCTCACCCGCTCAAGGTTGACTTAGCCTTCCACCCTTCTGAGGTGAGTAAAATGAGGACCCAGATTGTTGGGGGCAATGTGCTGAGTCTGTAAACTGGTTAGAGAGGGCTGTAAAGCACTGTGAAGCGGTGTATAAGTCTAAGTGCTGTTACTATTGCTATTGTTATTCCATCATGACTTGATGGCATGTAAATAATTAACCAATATTCCTTCTTCAACATACCAAAATATATTTGGATACTTTTAGTGATATCCTGACATTTTTGAAATGTTACCAGCTTCATTGATAATTCTTTCACTTTTCTTGGGAATTCCATAAATGCTTTCTCCACATGGTCTTTTTCAATACATTGCAAATATTGGCTTAAATAACAAATGGATTCAGTCCTCTCTGGGATCAAAAGTGGTTTTTTTTTAAAGAAAAGAATGTATAATGCCCTACAGAATAATTTAAGCCTATCTCTGTATAGTGTGCATACCATAACTAGCATGTAAAAATCTGGAGGACCCATGAGAGGGGTAAGTACTAGATTTTCTGCATGATTTTGTCGGTAGTTTAGATTTTTTAAAGACCAGATATAGCAGGTATAATCTGTATTAATTCAGTAATATGAGTAGAGCTCTTTTTAAATATTTAGGAATAGGAATCAGAGCTGCTATTGCAAATAATTCATTTTAAATTGTCTTTATCAAAAACTGGAATGTGCTTCAAAAGGTGAGATGTATATGAAAGTTTTAATAAACTGCTACTTTGGTGAAATCAACAAAATGGCGGGAAGAAGATATGGCCAAAGAAATTTGTTTGAAATTAGAGACGAAAATAGAAAGAGAGGTGGGGGAGGGGAGAGAGAGAGAGAGAGAAGAGAAAGAAGAAAACCAGCTGGATTCTCTGTCACATACTTAAAGATGCTTATGATTTATGCCCTAGTAAGGAAAGTGAAATAATCTCTTGCTAATCCTTTATAGATAGCCTGACTTTAGACGGAGACAGCTGGCAAAATAAAGAGAGAGAAAGATAAAAAAGAGTCATTTCCAAACTGCATAGAAAGTGTAAAGATGTTCTTTTCTTTGCTTCTCAGCCTTAGTAGAGCCCAGTCTTTTCAGATGGAAAAGGAAATGGGTTTGTGATTTTGCAGGTGTGAAATAAATAGAAAAGGAGAGAGATGGGATTTCTACAAAATCAGACAGTCATTGAACCGAGGCATCTGTTTCACATGCACAATTCATTCTCAAAGCACTAGAGCGCTCTGGAGAAGGATTTCTTTTCATTTGTCTGAGATGGCCCAGTGCTAACCATTTCTGAAATCTAGAATTTGGGAGGTTTCCTGAATATTGATTTTGCTAAATTTAGTGTACGGTATACTGAAGGTTCAGGAATCAAGTGAAAAAATATTTATGAGGTTTATCTTCTTTAAATAAATGCCAGCATTTAATTTTAACTCTCTCTCCCCCAAACATCCCATAGTAGCTAGCAACTCCAAAACTATAAAAGCAAGTTTTAGAAATGCATTGATTCAGTTTTATATAAGCTGTCAGATCGTGGGGAATAAGCTTGATTGGAATAATATTTGTTAGTTTAGTAATTCTCTTTGGCTCTGTGCATTCTTTTCTATTGTTTGGGGATTAGTTGTTGTTTTTTTAAAAAAATCCTCTGTGCATTTTTTTATTTATTAAAGTAAAAAAAGGATTGGTATATAGAATATGGCCCCATTTAGAGTTTTAAACTCATAAATTTTGGAGCTGTAGTAGCATCTCTAATTTAACTTAATGTGGTGCTTTCTTAATGTTCCCATGGTGCATGTGAGGATATTAGTAGAAACCTTATTACCCAAATTTGTTATTCCATGCCTAAACTGAGCAGGAAATCTTCCCATAATATCGTGGAGTGAAAGCATAGTCTGCTATCTCTGACAATATTGGTCAGTAATATATTTTTCTGAGATGAGTTTTCCAAACATCTTTTGTGCTCCATTTATTACAATGCCCTACTCTAAAGCACTTAGTCAATCAATCATATCTGATCCTTCCTAGCAATTATTTTTTTCCAATTCTGGATGGAACAAGGAATAATTTCCGTTATATACCATTAGCTATTAACAGGAGAATATGAATATTAACATATGACTGGCATCTTTCCAATCAACTCATATTGCCTCTTTTTATTCCTGTTCTGTGGAAGGAAAAAAGCTACATGTCCCCACAAGTCTGATTTACACACAATTCTTAAGTCATAATGTGATTTGTTTTGGCTTAACATGAAGTGTGAATTTCTCCATTATATCTTAGTGTGACATGTTCATCATGCCACTTTAGGCCTATTCAACAAACCATACGGTTAGTTGGCTGGTTTAAACAAATCTGGCTCGGTGTTATGCATAAATTGGACGTCCTCTTCATAAATGCTTTCTAGACTTGTGGCAGATTCAGTGAAATCCCTCACCCTGAAGGAATCAGCCAAGTTCATCACACTGTTGCTATTTTAAACAGCTAGCATTGATGTTGCCGCCTCCTCCATGCTGTCTCCTCAGTCTCTTGACATCTGTTCCCCGGGGCCTTCCATAGAAGAGGCATGGAAGAGAGAAAAGCCATTCTGCTAATGGGTAGTTCTACCAATAATAAGCATTGAAAAGTTTTTTCCTAGTTCTGGGCTCTTCTGGAAGAGTTTTCCAAATGTTCTCATTGTTGCCAGAATTTTATTCAAGTCTTTGTAGCCAAGGTTATCTTGGAGCTGAGGTTTACCCAGGAATCCAGAATGACTTTTCTAAAACTCTAAAATGAGGGAAAGCGTTGCCAATCCTTTGATTTGGGCAAATATCTTTCTGGATCATTTGGAATCTTAAAAACTTGGATACTTGATCATGTGCAAGGTAGTATTTCTGAGAGATTAAATTCAGTTGCAGTGTTCATTTACAAAACTTATTAATGAGATTATAAATTATTGGTACCTGTTCTTCTGCTCCCCACACACATACACCATTCTTCATAATACATTAATTTTCTGTCCCTCCAAGCAAGTAATCGGATCATTGCTTTTTCGCTGTTATTAAACTCCTATTTACCTATTTGATGTTGCTGGAAATATTTAATGTGGTCTAAGGTGAATTCAGTATTGGGACTGTGGAAGGCTTTGGTGGAGGTTCAGGTGGAGCATTCTTCAAAACTGCTATATGAGGCTGCCTAAAAGCTGAAGTAAAATCACTAGTTTGCCATTTGGGGAGGGAGGGGAAGGCTTGCCTGCCTATCTGAAGTAGCAGAAGCTTTTTTAAATCTTCCAGTCCATTGCTACTAGCCCTGGATGAAGCCCCTTGAGTAACATGGCAACTTCTTTGAACAAATAGGATTGCCTCTGTAGCACAAAGTGTCTTGTCAAAGCAAAGCACAGCTGCCTTATAAAGGCTTAGGAAATATAGCCCTTTTACTTAGATGCTTTTGAAATGCAAAGAAGGAAATAGTTTTCATCTTTTTTCATTTCCTTTGACATTTCCACAGAGGATTCTGCTGAATTTGTCTTTTCAGTGTCATTCTGGATTCATCTTTCCATAAATGTGCATTTTGGTCTGCATAGCTGAGATGGCAGAATGAGCCTCACACATCAGCCATATTCAACTGTTCCTTCCATATAACATAGAATCATAGGGCTGAAAGGGGTTTTGGAGATCTCCTAGTCCAGGGCTGTCAAACTCCCACCCCGTGAGCCGGATGCGTCATACGCTGGCCACGCCCACGTCCGGTTTAGCTAAGGGGGGAAAAATTCCCAATACGTCACATGACGCCACCATGATAACATGAGTTTGACACCCCTGTCCTAGTCCAACCCCCTGCCCAAGGCAGGAGTCTTTATACTATCCCAGATAAATGAATGTCCAATCTCATCTTACAAACGTCCAACAATGGAGCACCAATAATGTAAAAAAATAAATATCTCGAGGAGGCAAGCTGTTCTATCAGTTAATTGCTCTGACTAAGGAGAACATTTCTCTTTAGTTCCAGATTGGATCTCCCTCTGATGAAATTTACCCATTGCTTCTTGTCCTACCCTCATGGGCTTTGGAGAACAAACCGACCCCTCTTCCCCATGAAGGCTTTCAAGTATTAGAAGTCCGTAGCCATTTATTGTACAGTTTGGCCTCCGGACCCCTTATCATCTTTATGGCTCTTCTCTGCACTATTCTTTCACTCTTTCTCAACCTCATTTTTTTGTATTGTGGTGTTTTGTATTGTGGTGACCAGAACTGGTCGTAGTATTCCCAATCTGGTCTTACTAATGCAATATAGAACGGTACTATTATTCCTCATGATCTTGATGCTACCTCTCTGTTGATGCAACTAGGACTGCATTGGCTTTTTTAGCAGCTGCAGCATACTGCTGGCTCATGCTTAAATGGCTCATGCTTAAACCTAGATGCCTCTCACCCTTTGTTGAGCCAGGTACTGCATATTCTATACCTGTGCATTTGGTTTTTCCTGCCTAATACAAAGCATATGTCTATAGGTGGAGGGCGGTTCCAAGCTGTTTTTAAAGCTCACTTTTTAAATCTTGTAATTAATGTTTCTATATATCAAACATTTTTTTCCAGGGTCAGACCAACATCAAGGGTTTTTGTACATGACATTAAGTACATACACTTACATACCATATGCATACACACATATATACCCATAACTCCCTTTTGGGAGAGGCCATGAGAGCAAAATGCAGAAAAACAGTAAGAAAGAGTTACTGGGATCGGTTGGGCAACTATAGAAATTGATGGCAAATTTAAAATGTTAAAGGTGTGAGTTCGTTAACTTCTAGTCTGTTTTCCATTTGCAGAAACGCATTGCTTGCTTTGATGCCACTTGTTCCTTTTCATATTCCTAAAAATCAGTCATACAGATATTTATTTTGGTCTCCCTGTGGTGTCATCTAATTTGATTCCTGTGAAGGGGCCAATGCCATCATCTCTTGCAAGCATTCTCCTCTTATAGACTTGCTTATGTGCAGAAATTACTTTGCGAACAATGCTCCATCAGATGATCCACTAACAGCAGGAAGCAATTTGAGTGGCATCGGGTAATGAAAAGTATATATACACTAATCACAATATGAAAGCTGTGTTCTACTGAGGGATTTTGTATTGAAATGCATCCTATGCTGACATCCAGCTGCAGAGTAGCTGTCTAAAGGACAAATGGATATAGAGAGATAATTCTTACCATCAGCAATTTTATATGGTTCTCAGTTTTACGGGCTTTCCCCACCTCCCTCCGTCCTGCTTCTGCAGTTTGTGTATGTGTGTGTTTTGCTTGCAATTCTATAAAGCACTTTATTGGGCAGAGCTGACTGTGTGAATTACCAAAGACAAGGTACAAAACTTGTTTTGAGATTTATGTTAGTGTTCGGTTGGATAAGAGAACTGGATGTTTATTTCCATAAAAATTATGACCAGGCTCATAAATTAGCAAGAAGGATATATCTGTAGGCAAGAAAATGCATCAGGTTTCATAGGACTAGGGCTTCAAGGTTTGATAGGTTTCAGCTGACTACTTAAAGTAGTACATTTTATTTCTTTATTTCTTTTCTGCTGGTAGTAGCTGTGAAGATCATTGAAGCTCACATCTCACAGCCATATTTAAGTCCCTGTGGAATGATGTACAAAGGAGCCAGTAAGTCTTCCCTCTGGTTTTCACTCTCAGTTCTTTAGCAAAGGTCAACTCTCCACTCAACAGTTTCTCTGCAATACAATAAGCTTTTAAAAGTGTTTATCTTTATTGGATAGTTAGAATGAGAATATAAAAGCTGGACACAAATATGGATAACTGGATACAAATATAATATTTTTTTTCTTTTTATGACCTTTTAATCCCTTTGTTTTGGGGTGGAGCCAGGGTGACTGAGTGGAGCTGAGCATTTACTGGATGGATGCCCTTCCTGACACCTATGTGGAGTTTGCAGCAGATATTTTCTCTTTGCGCCCTGATAGAGAAACATCTGCCTAGATTAAACTCTCAACCTTCTGAGTGGGAATCGAGTATCTTCATCTCTAGGCCACTGAGCCACTCACAAATATGAGAATATAAATTTTAAATATCTGTAATGGAATAAATGCATATATGCTGAGACATAGGAATAGTGTGAGGGTCCTTAAACATAATTCATGGCTTTGGCAGAAAAAAAAAAGAAAAAGAGATGCCAAACCAACTTGACAAACATCTGCCAGAAATCTATATAAACTTCCTAGGTTGTAGAATACAACATTAGGCAACTGTTCAATGAACTATAGAAATTTATGTCTCAGCATATATGCATTCATACCCATCAAGTCTGACCTATTTGTGCATTCAACATTATATCCTCATGACTGGGTCTTGTGGTTGGAATCTTTATTTATTTTGTCTATATCACCATATATCGCCTGCAATTTGGCAGTTCGAATCCCACCAGGCTCAAGGTTGACTCAGCCTTCTATCCTTCCGAGGTTGATAAAATGAGGACTCAAAATTGTTGGGGGCAACATGCTGACTCTGTAAACAGCTGAGAGAGGGCTGTAAAGCACTATGTGCTATTGCTATTGCTATATAACCTCGATATAATATAACAAAGTGTCAACCTATTTTCTAAAACACCAGAAGGCAAGGCAAGAAGCAATGGATGGGAAGCAACCTAGAACTAAGCAGAAATTTCCTAATAGTGAGAACAATCGACCAAAGGAACAGCTTGCCTTCAAAAGTTGTGGGCGCTCCATCATGGGAGACTTTTAAGAAAAGATTGGACAGCCATTTGTCTGAAATGTATACGGTCTCCTGCTTAAGCAGGGGGTTGTACTAGAAGAATCTCCAAGGTCCTTCCAACTCTTTTATTCTGTTATTCTGGTAAACATAAAATAAATTTATGCCTATCATCCCTAACTGGTGTATTAATCTTACACAGTCATTTTTCATATATTTTTTAAAATACAGTTAACATCCAAGAAGACATTTCATATCCATTCCTTCATACTCAGTGCTGAACTATTTCCTAAGCATTTAATTTATTCCCATGCATATTTTTCTTTTATAATACATAATTCTTGCTTCATTCAAGAAACCTTTTCCAAACTACCGGTATATAGATGCAAAACAATTGAAACCTATTCACTCTATTACGTGTTCTTTTTCAAAATTAATAAATGTGCAATGATTTTCCCCCAGTCATAAGTTTCTCAATGACATTTTTTCTTGAATACTAACCTATTAGTGTACAGTTCAGTTCTGCAATATGACATATCAATGCTATTTCCATTCACTTTTCTAAATGCTCTTTTCAGAATTTCCTTATCCCAAACCACTTTATCTGTTTTAATACTGATTCCTTTCAATCTTCTGGAAGCTCCTTCTTTTAGTGCAAAAACATTGCTTTTAATTTGCATCAATATTGTTGGGCATTTTCTATACCTCTTTTAATTTTAACTGTTCCTTGCCATCTGATTATATTCTTTGCCTTTTATGTGCTGTCTATGCTTCTATTATGATATACTGTAACTAGCAGAGAAGCACTTGAAATAATGCATAAATAAATTATCAATTTTTACAGCATTCTCTTACATTCATTTTGTTTATACTCACTTCTTTTCTTTTATCATTCCACAAAGCATCCTTTTTCATATTTCCCATTAGTGCAGCTTCCCATATTTCAGTTGTACTTTGCACTGTGATTCCTTCCACTTTGTTCCAAGCAGCTTCTACATAATCTTTCCTTATGTCTGCTTTCATCTGTTAGAAAATTAATTTATATTATTGTACTTTTTCATAAATCATTTTCAGGCAATCATTCTACTTTCACTCTTGTTACTTTCTTTTTTCTTCTTTCATAGCAACTCCATTTTTTCCAAGGATCTTTTCTTGATATTACCCATACATCATCGGTCTTATCAACCTTGTATCTATCACTAATTCTCCTAGCCTTTCATTCTAAACCATTAAATGAATGAAGCTTTTCTGGTTAATACCTATTCCTTTCAACAGGTATTCATAAACCGTTACATTTTTTATTTATTCTTGGGTCTCCTAATTGCCCAATACCCTTTTTTTCTGTATTTCTCCAGCTTATGGATTCCTACTTTCATATGCACCCACAACCTACTATAGATAACACCAGTTCATATTTTCTGACATACGTTTTAGCACTTCTGTAAACAACTACTCCGTGACATCATGCTAGTCACATGACTGTGGAAATGTCTTCGAACAGCACTGGCGAAATGGCCTTGAAATGGAGATGAGCACCTCCCCCTATAGTCAGCAACAACTAGTGGAGTAAAATCTACAGGGACTCCTTTACCTTTACCTTTTATTCATCAAATCTATTCACAAGGTCAGACTACCTTCATTCACTCTTCTCCTTCTCTTAGATCACAGGCACACACATTTTTTCCCCTTTCTTTCATTTCTTAATACATGTTTTTTGCTTTACCATTTAGGTTTTTTCACATTCCAGGTTGCAATCTTCCATATATCTTTGGGTCATATTGGAGCCACATACATTGTCCTCTGTGCCATTGTGTCTTTAGTTTGTTGAGAATTTCACATAAGGATTTTTAAATGGATTTATTGCACCCATATCACAGAATCTGTAGTGGTCAGTTCTGGTACTTTTGTGCCATTGTACCATATCACACCCAAAACCAGTTTTACTTCAAGCATGCTAACATTATTCCAGGCAAGATAGGACTGCTAATCTGGAGACCATCTTGTCAAATGACATTTCATTGCTTATATTTTTAGGAAGCACATTTACATATAAAAAGTTATCAGTACTTTGAAGGAAACTTGCAGTACTAGATGCCAATGTTAGATTCACAATTTCAGTGATGATGTAGAACCAGGCTGAGCCTGAGGAGAGGTCAAATGTATGATAAATCACGAGTCCCTGCATGCCCAGAAGAGATATAAGTCCAGCCCTCCCTGAATGCCTTTCTTATCTCCTGCTTATTTCCCTTGACCATTAGCTGGTCAGATTCTTGTACAGAGCTTTAGCCTGCAATAAATCTTAATACTCATTTGAATTACCTGAATCTCTGATTTCCCCAGTGCTTGAGAGATCTGGTTCTTCTGAGCTCTATCTTTGTGAGGGTTCTTTGTTTTCCAAGAACTGGACAAATAAGTGTGTATAAGATAACTATACAAAATACTTTATTGTATCTCACAAAACCTGTTTCTCTGTATTAACTCCAGCCTTCTAGGCTTTGCAAGTTAATGTAGCCATGTAAATAAGTCTTTGATGGTTAGTTTCTAATGACAAACTCTTAAAGTTTGTAAAGTACAAGCTTTGCCTCCCTCCAAAAGATCATGCATCTGTTGGGATTAAGCGTTACCTCAGCATGGTTGCTTCTTTTCTGGTTGTTACTGAGATCTAGGTCAAATTCTAAGCCACTGTTTCTCAACCTGAGCATCTTTAAGATGTATGGACTTCAACTCCCAGAATTCCCTAGCCAGCATCATCAGCTATGGTTACCACAGCTTATGGTCCTGGCAGTTGACTGACAATGTTCTTGCTTGCCTGTAATTGCTGTACTTTCCAGATATCGCTTCCTGATTCCTTGTTTGCATATTGTCTTTTTTTTCTTTTTCCTACATATCTTTTCCACACTTTTGTAAGCTAAGGGCCTGGGTGGGTGAGGCTACCTATGAACACTAGCACATTCCTAAAAACACCACATGGATGTTTCTGAATAAACTCTGAATGGGGGAATGAATGATCCTCTCAGGTTTCTGGAGCTGTAGATTTTTATGGCCCTTTGAAAGAACTGAAATTATCCCGGGGGAAATGGAGGGTGAAACATTTCTGTCTGGCTGCAGCTGCTTTTCCCAAATGCAGACAGAAGCCCCAACTTCATTTGCTCAAATTCCTTAAATTGTTTCTTTTGTCCATGCATTCTTTTTATATACCAGTGTAAAACAGAATCATTCTATGAGAGAAGCAGTTTCAAATATGATGTGTTCATCCACAATACTACAATAATAATGCAGAAGTACAATTATGAATAGAAAGACATGGATTCACGTCAGTTCATGAAGTATCCTTTTGAGAATCTAGTCTATAAAAAGGACAAGCTGGGAAATCAGAAGTTGGTGCCATCTACATTTCAGTGGGAAATTTAGATTCTAGATATTATAGGAGAATCACAAATTATAGATCAAACAGACCTAATGACATCTTATGTCTCTTTGCATTGTTATCAGGCTGTTAAAATAAGGTTTGTAGAAAATCATAAAAAAAATGAAGTGTTTTCTTAGTGTCTAAATTGCATAAACTCAGCAACAGGTTTATTGTTTCAGAATTCTAAAGTTTGAACTCAACCAAACTATCATGAATTATTCTGATCAGGAATTATTATTATTATTATTATTATTTATTTATTTATTTATTTATTTATTTTTTTACATTTATATACCGCCCCATTCCGAAGACTCGGGGCGGTTCACAGCTTATGATTAAAAATACAAACATAAATAT
>JANHFL010003000.1:13561-26652 GCA_032468155.1 Oxyrhabdium leporinum | reverse complement strand
CTTTCTTTCTTTCTTTCTTTCTTTCTTTCTTTCTTCCTTCCTTCCTTCCTTCCTTCCTTCCTTCCTTCCTTCCTTTTTTATGTTTTGCATCCAATTTATCATGCATTTTTTATTTGTTTTCTCCATATCATATCTAAGTATATCAGCCTAATAGGTGGTATTGATCCTGCACAGGGATTTCAAATTCTGTCATTTTTCTTAATGTCTCTTCCTCGTTTTTGAGGTCAGATTTTATTCTTCCAGCAATTTGTAGATATATAGGCTGTGGCATGCCCCAGCCTTCACTGAATATTTTTTTCTATGTCTTTAATGTATTCATTAGGTTTAGATGGACCATATAATTTTTTCACATACAATTTTCACATATAATTACACTCGTCTTACTGTACTTGTCTCCAACACAAAAATCATTTAGTGAAAGCTAATAGTGATATACTTATATGCCAATTCACAGTGCTTTACAGCCCTCTCTAAGCGGTACAGAGTCAGCATATTGCCCCCAACAATCTGGATCCTCATTTTACCGACTTCAGAAGGATGGAAGGTTGAGTCAACCTTGGGCTTGTGAGACTCGAACTTAGTCTGTAATACTGCATTCTAGCCATGTACCACGATGCCTCTTAATGGTGAAATCACTGGATTTCTTATTTTGTTTATGAAGTTCCATACATTCATGAAGCTTTATCTTATAGTCTATCCATGTAAGGGTCCAATCTGGATAAGTCACCAGGACCGGATGTTTAGTCTTCTGAGTTTTATGTTTAAGAAAGTAATGCTGTCTAGGAAAGTGATAGGCTGAAAGTAGGCTGCTTGAGAACAGATTTTATATAAGGTGCAATTATGAAAATTCTAGAGAATTTTCTCTGGTTCTAAAATTACTTTTTTCCCCCATTGTCAGCTAAGGCTTTTTCCCCCTACATCCTTCACACTTATTAATAAGTAGTAGTAGTAGTAACTTTTAGTTGTTTTTTGGCTACTTTTTAAATTAATTAATTAAATTAATACAACATTAAATTAATGTTGTATTAATTTAATGTTAATGTTGTATTAATTGTTTACTTGTATCCTGCCTTTATTATTTTTGCAAATAACTCAAGGCAGAAAACATCCAACACACTTCCTTCTCCTATTTTCTCCACAACAACAACCTTGTGAGGTGGGTTGGGCTTAGAGAGAATGACTGGCCCTAACTTACCCATCTGGCTTTCATGGCCAAGGTAGGACTTGAACTCATGCCCCCCCCTTCCTAGTCTGATGCCTCAATCACTAGACCAAACTGTCTGCCTCTATAATACGTTACTATATTATTTTATTTTTAAAAAAATGAACTTGTTTTATAAATGTATACTTTTCAAATTTATTTTATGATACAAGTGAAAACATTGGGCCAACAATTTGATTTAGTTATGTGCATGTCTGTAGCAATATAGAGATATAAATATATATTGTCGCAAGGGGAAATGGAATTAATAAAATGAGTTCATTTAAATATTTGAGTTTTCATCCACTTTGAAGTTAAAATGCTTTCTTCAATGAAATGATTAATGGGTTTCTACTTATTTGATATTATTCACTTTGCAAGCAGCATGTAGCATTTTATACTCAGAAGATAGTATAAAATATAATCTGTTTCCTCGTCTCATTACAGAGCTTGATTGAACCAGTTGGGAGTCCCTTAAGGTTTTTAACTAGAGCAGTGGATCTGCAAATCATTTGTGAAACAATGACATCCAGGACACTTCCACCAGGCAACTTTTCCTCTATTCCTTCAAAGCTATTTCTGTTCAATTTAATTTATCACAGTCATAGACCAATACGGGTAAAGCAATTTAAAATGTACCTACCAATCATTTTCAATTCAGGAGATCACAGAACCCTGAGAATATGCTGAGAACCAATCGGTGGTCACCCAATAGCTAACCAAATGAGGGTATGCAAAATATCATTCAACTATTGTGACTCTGAGGTGACAAAAAGGTTTTTTTTTAGCATCCAATCTACTCAAAAGGAAATAAAATAAACTGCTAGTATTCTCTCTTCCAAGAAACACTATAGAAGCTGATCTCATTATAAGGGCACTTCCATGATAGCACCATTTCCACCCCCAGTGAAATAGCCAAAATCCCATTTCTCTTACAGTATACAAAAGTGAAATAAAAGAAAAAATACCAAAGGTATCATCCAGGCTTATCTGTCATAGAAAGAATAGATGCAGCATTCAGGAGAAATTGGATTGGATAGTGGTTAAGACACCAGGCTAGATACTGGGAGTACCTTAGACACAAAGTCAATGGGTGACTTTAGGCCAGTCTCTCTCTCGCAGCCCTAGGAAGAAAGGCAAGGTCAAACCACTTCTGAAATATTTCCAAGAAAACTGAATAAGCTGGGACAAGGAGTCAACGCTGACTCAAAGCTACAGGAACAAAAAGAAAGAAAGCAAAACAAAACAAAACAAAATCAAACTAAACTCAGTAATGATAAAAGTGCCCCTAGATGATTTTGCTTTCATGTATAGTACCCAAATGCAAGAAATTAAGAACATATATTAACTGAAAGAACAGATTTCTGGAAATAATATAAACACTGAGCTTTAGAGCATAAAGGTGTTTCAATCCTGAGATAAAGAAAGGAGAGCTCGAGGCAATTTAGGAGAGAAAAAAACTTCCACCATGGACTCTTTTTATTTAACAAGATAAGTATTTTTTTTAAAAAAAAAACCTGGGGAGAAACCAGAGGGGACTAGAGAAAATACCTCAAGTACTCAGAGAAAATCTTTAATGAGATACAGTGCTGTTTTAAATCAAGAACATTATGGAAACTGGAGGAAAAATGACAAAAGAAGAAAGTATCTGGTGAGTTTCATTTTGCCTGAATCCCAGTTAGTGTCCACAACTACTTAATTTGTAGGCATTCTCAAAAACATTAACATAAGGAGATCAGATTTTTTGTGTCACCATATCTGGCTATAAGCAGACTAAGCTATCATTCTTCTCTCTTTTCTCTTTCTCTCTACGATAGCTTTTTATTGTCTTGCCACCCAAAGCTTCACTTTTTTCACATGCCAGTTTGGGAAGTGAAGATGTACCCCACATTTTTGTGCTGTTACCAAGAAGAAGCCATCTTCAAAGACCTGCTAAGGATGCTGGGAAAAGGTTAAAGCAAGAGTCCACCTCAGTGGGCTAATAACATTCACCAGTCTCATCAAAAGTCACTTTTCTTTGAGTTTGAGTCTGAGATTAAAAAAAAATACTTCAACTGCCAACCTTAACTGATGCAGGAATCCAGAGGTCCAAACTGTTCCCACAAGTTTGGGAACTGGTGTTCTAATTTTTATTGTCCTGCCTTTATTAAAGAAACAAGAACAAACCTGCTATTCAAAGGTGTATTTTTATGAGAAATTGTTGTACTGAATGTTCTTGGTAGTGTGGTTTTTTTTACTTAACTTTGTATTTTAAAGAGATAAAATTTTCTAGTCAATTTTTATTCTGCTTGAACCCATCAGTCATTACCCTGGGTCTGAGGAACATGCTCAGTATTTATAGAGCTATTTAGGAATTTGACTGCTAACTCTTCAATTGCTTGATTGACTGCCAGTGTTAAGTATAAGAGGGTCCCTGTTTGCTGTAACTGCACTCATGGAGGCATGACACTTTTATTAACAACTACCTCAATTGTTATTTTTTGTGCAGCATTCATACTCTCAACAATGCTTATAAAAAAACAAAATTTGCCACAATAGGCCTTTAGATTAAATTTGATCTTGAATTATTAGATTGCAGAGCCCTGAGCAGCCAGGTCATTGTTTGATATTTGAGCAGAAATTTAATAAATCTTTGAATACAGAATAAATTAGCACAAATAACATGTTATATCCAATCAATAAACCTAAAACTTTGGATCCCAGAGCTCAGTTGCTGTCTCTGGTTTACAAATCTATTTAGGGGCTATGACTCATCTTTCCCCACACATTTTTTTCATGAGTATGTTCCCTGTCATTCAGACAGGTTGTTTGGATTACAAGCAACACAGGAAGGTCAAAAAAACACAAACAGCAACTTTAACATGTTTTGTTTCAATTTCAAATCTGAGAATACAACATTGTTAATGTAAATATAATAATGGGTAGATGGATGGGATAATGTACCATCAAGTCAGTGATCACCTTTGGCACAGTCCTTCTCAAGGCTGGCCTATCACCAACCAAGCCCTTCAGTTCTCTGACAGATCTTTCCTTCCACTATCCCAGCCTTCTCAAGAGACCTAAGGCTTCACATCATGTATTCAAAATGAATGGAAGAGATTCAACCTAGAAATAAGGATATTTTTTTCTGACAGTGAGAACAATCAACCAACAGAACAGCTTGCCTTCAGAAGTTGTAGGGACTTCATCACTGGAAGCTTTCAAGAAGAGACTGGGCAGCCATCTGTCAAAAATGGTATAGGGTCTCCTGCTTGATCAGGGGGTTAGACTAGATAACCTACAAGGTACTTCCAACTCTGTTATTCTATTCTAAAATATGATGACTGGAGTCTGGTCATTTGTGAGTTGAATGAGAACTTTGGGTTGATTTCTTCTATGTCCCATTCATTTCTTTTCCTGGCTATCTATGACATTCTCTGGGGTCTTTTCCAATCCCAAAATTCAAATACATCAATACTTTTTCTGTCTTGCTCCTTCAGAGTCCAAATTTTATATCCATGGAGTATCATGAACAAAATCAGTACTTACATAAATGGGATCTTTGTAGATAGATTGCGGCATATGGAAATATTTTCATGGATGCTCTACTAAAAGCTAGTCTGTGGCGGACTTATTACTACTTGATAGTTGATGATGGGTGATCCTAAAAGTGGTTATCCCCCACTGTGATAATCTTTACTTTGCTGAATAGACAAGATGGCTAAAATATCATTCAGCTAAGAATGAATCTGCATTGAATCCAAATCTTTCCCATCAAATAAGCATGCCTCAATGCTTAACAATAGTCTTTGGATTGAATGTATTTGAAATTCAGAAACACTTAATATATTCAAAGGATTATTCAAAATAAACTATATTAAAATTTAACTGTTCTATTTTAAAAAAATAATATCCCTAGCCCCCTTAATTAAAGTATGTCAAGCTAAGGTTACCCCTATGCTCCTTTATGGAGCAGACGTTTGTGGTCTATACTCAACTACAGTACTAGAACAAACACCGTCCCAGCACTTGAGATGTATTTTGGCTGTAGATCTAAGAACATCTGCTGCAGCAGTTAGAGCTGAATTGGGAATTCATATAATTCATACACTATCCAAAATTAGAGCATATAAATACTGGCAGAAAGTCAGTGAAATGGAGACTGATAGATCCCTAAGATATGTCTACTAGAGCAAATAAAATCACAAATCTCCTGGATCATCAATCTAACAAATTTTGTAAGAAGCTGTGGCCTTCCTATCTCTTGCGTAACAGGAGAATGATTTTAAAAAAGAGCTGGCCAAAGAATTAAGAATATAGAAGCACAAAATGATATAGCTATCCTTAGTAAGGTGGGTAACTTGAAATGGTTGAGCAAATACAAACATACTACAACTGCCAAAACATCTTAGGGAGATATTTACACGAGCAAGATTCAAACAGCTTGACACAATGGTCAGATATGGGAGATTCCATTCTATACCCTACAATGGACGTCTCTGCATTTGTGGAGCGGCAGAGGTAGAAGACCTGGCTCATATCCTATTTGATTGTTGCCTGTATAAGAGGGTGTGAGACAGGTACCTCAGTCTATATACCAAACGAAGGACCCATTGGGATCCCCATATCAAAACAACTTACCTTATGTGTGGCCAGAATCTGAAAATAACATTTAACACAGCACAATACTTAAGCAAAATGGTTCGGTCGAGATCAGCATATGTGGGACTGATTGGGGTAGATTGCAGGGGTGACACTGACATATAATTTTATCATATTTTATTTATCTATATATTAAATTATTGTATTTTATTCTAATTTCTTTTCAAACTATTTTATTGAAATTTCATTTTAAAATGTATTTTATTCCAATTTCATTTTAAGTTGTATTTTATCCAATTGCATTTTAAATTGTTTGTATCAGATTTTAGTAATAATTTGTGTCTGGAACTCTGCACTTTGATATGGCCCAAGGGCTAATCAATAAAGTAAACTCAACAATAAAAAATAAAGTCATTATAACTAATTTACAGCTAAAGATTAATGCCTACCTTCCATTTTACAGCTGAGTTTGTGCTTTATGGCTCTTTTTAGATCATTTTTCCCCAGTTACCAATTTGTAAACAGCTCTGTGTGTGTATGCACACCCACACACCCACACCCGCACACACTTATTCTTTTTCTCTTCTTCCTATTTATTACAGCAATATGCTCCACATGCCCTGTGCACCATAATTCTGTCAGAAACAAGCAGGAATTAACAAGGTTTGTACTCTGGCTTTGACCTTGGGAACAGGCAGCTATTTGGTTCACTGGGCTGTAGCATTTACGCTCTCTTTTGGTCCTGGCCTTATGCTTCAGCAATTGCTGAAGCAAATGAGAGATCAACAATGCCAGAGAGTTCAAAAAGTGAACAAGAAAAAAAATCCAGTTTCAATCCAGATAGTTCTAGCTTAATTTGCAGATACAGTCCCAAAGACTGAACATTGGGTGGTCCCTCCCTTCCTTTGTATGTAATAAGTGGAGAATTTCAGAAACATGTGAAAAAAAACAAAAGACAATTTGTCTTTTGGCAATGGTACATCTTCAGCAGGCATGCACTGCATACATATACTTTATTGATTGATTGGTTTGGTTGTTTATTGATTTATTTAGTTACTTAAACTCTATACCTCTCAATTCCCAGAAGTTCTATTCTACTCCCAGATGTACTGTATCATCAATTAGTCATGATGGGAAAATGATCATCTGTATTCAGTGACATCATCTCCATCTTTATGTATGTGGATCCTAAATTAATTAGGATGATCATTAGGATGATCAAAGTTTGTCTTTCCAAGTAGTTAAAGCCGACAGATCTTTAGCAAATCTCAGTTGCCTGCTTCAAAGTTATCCCAGATTGTCTCTACACGCCTGTGCATACACAGCTACTTAACTTTGATAATAGAAGTAAACAACTTGCAAAGTTACCATGAAGGTTTTGCAGAAGAAAAGGTTGCTTTAGTACATCAACAGATGTTTTGTTAGCATCAATTCATGTGGCAAAACATCTGCTTCAAGTGCTTTGAATGGCTTTATTATAGATTGGCTCCTAAATCAGAGACAGGGCACATCTGTACCAGCTACCAAGGTCAATGACTGCATGGATGCCATTACATATAACTCATTCTAGGTCATGCAGATATTGAAATTAAAATTTACAGCAATTAATGTAATCCCCAACTGCACCTCGGTGGCACAGTGGTTAGAGTACAGTACAGCAGGCTATTTGGTAGTTCAAATCCCACCAGGCTCAAGACTGACTCACCCTTCCATCCTTCTGAAGTGGGTAAAATGAGGACTCAAAATTGTTGGGGGCAATATGCTGATTCTGTAAACCACTTAGAGAGGGCTGTAAAGCACTATGAAGCAGTATATAAGTCTAAGTGCTATTGCTATATATGAGTCAGTTTGTTACGTTTGTAGAGCCAGTTTGGTCTATTGGTTAAGGCACCAGGCCAGAAGTCAGCAGTCTGTGAGTTCTAGTCCTGTGGCAGGCATGGAAGCCTGCTAGGTGACTTTGGGCCACTCACTCACTCACTCAATCCAACCCACCTCACAGGATTGTTGTTGTGGGGAAAATAGAAAGAGGAAGGAGTATTATGTGTGATCACTACCTTGAGCTACTTATAAAGTAATAAAGTCAGGATAAAAAAATCAAATAAATGAATACATTTTATTTTTATTAAAGATTTTTTAAAAAGAAAGATAAATAATAAAATAAAATAAATAAAATAATAAAATAAAATAAAATAAAATAATAAAACAAAATAAAATAAAATGGAGGGTGGAAGAGGGAAGGAAGGAAGGAAGGAAGGAAGGAAGGAAGGAAGGAAGGAAGGAAGGAAGGAAGGAAGGAAGGAAGGAAGGAGATTATAATGAGACAGAGGGAGGGTCTCAGGAAAGTCCTGCCTTAGCACTTGGTCACCATAGATGCACCCGACATGAGAGATTTCGAGCCGGCCACGGCCACCCCTGCCATGCTCCCAGCCTCCGAGGTCAAACCCAACCCTGAGGGGGCCCTCAATGAAATCGAGCTTGACACCCCTATGTTATCCAGTTGAGAACTGATCTACCAGACCTGAGCTCCACAAAGCCATATGACCATTGGGCCCCTAGAGTTCTTCTCAGCATGCTTTGGCTGCCACCTAGTGAATATCTGGAGTTGTGCTGTTGACGATCATATCTAACAAAATGAAATTCACTGATGAGGAAAGGAAGGTTCTGTGCTTAGAGAAGAAAAACCAATAGAATAGAATAGGTGGTACCTGACTCAACAGCAGTAACTGTGAGTGGAATCTAGAAGACTTAGTAGACAACCCCTTAAGGATGAGCCACAGTGGGATGCAGCTGCCAAAAAAGCCAATGCAATCCTAGGCAGCATTAACAGAGGGACAGAATCAAGATCACGTGAAGTGTTAATACCACTTTATAATGCCTAGGTAAGACCACACTTGGAATACTTCACCCACTTTTGGAATAAAAAGGATGTTGAGACTCTAGAAAAAGTGCAGAGAAAAGTAACAAAGAAGAGGCTAAAATGGAGGCTAAAATGTATGAAGAACAATTGCAGGAATTGGACATGTCTAGTTTAATGAAATGAAGGACTAGGGGTGACATTATAACTGTTCCAATATTTGAGAGGCTGCCACAAAGAGGAGGGGGTCAATTTATTTTCCAAAGCACCAGAGAGCAGGACAAGAAACCATGGATGAAAACAAACCAAGGAGAGAAAAAACAACCTGAAATGAAGTAGAAACTTCCTAACAGTGAGAACAATGGAGGAAAAGACTGGACAATCATTTGTCTGAAATTGTATAGGGTCTCCTGCTTGAGGAAGGGGGGTTGGACTAGAAGACCTTCAAAATGTCTTCCAACACTGTTTTTTTCTATTCTTTTATACTATTCTTCTTGTCGGGGTTTGAGTCTCCCAAAAACCCCTAAACAATGTCCAATTACTTTCAAGTGGACAATTGTCATTTATGGACAATTGAATATTTAGAAGGTGGTGAAATTGGGTGTGAGAGACTCTAAGTATTCTGAAATATAGCTTGTTTTTAAGATGTTCGTTGAAAACTTAAATTCACCAATAGTATCTAACCTTAGTTGAGTTGGGCAGCTCTAGACATTCATTCATTCATTCATTCATTCATTCATTCATTTCAATTCATTCATTCGTTCATTCATTCATTCATTCATTCATTCATTCATTCATTCATTCATTCATTTCATTCCATTCATTCATTCATTCATTCATTCAATCAATCAATCAATCTTCAAAGGCATCCATGTTTTTCAGTAATCAAGTTTGCATTCATATGTAACTTTGCCTAATTTCATTGTCTTGGAGCAGCCTGTCACATGTCCCCTTATCCTGTTCCCATAATTCACAAGGAGCCTGGTTTTGGAAGAGGCAGGGAGAGTCATCTTCCCTTGGGGTCAAAGCAGAACGAGATTTACTGTGTCACGAAGCAGAAAAGAGTTACACTCTGTTGTTATTTTACATTGCTCTCCAAATTGATGAGCCAAATGTTTCAAGGGGATAGCATCTCGCATCATCAGAGCTATTCAAGATATATAAATATAATAGATGCTATTTGGTGCTGAACAAACCTCTTCTGGAAAACAATGAAAGAAACACCTGAAGAAGTGATGACTGCTGATTAATTGTGGATGCTTGATGAGAAGGTGGAAGGAGACTGTCCAGGGATGATTGTCTATCTTGTCTACATTAAATTTAAGAATGTTTTATCATAAAGATATATGAAGATATATGAACTTCATTACAGCATATCTTGGCATTGGTCAACGAACAAACATATTAGAGAGATAAAGACCATATGTGTCTCTCAGGCATAGATACACGGAGATAAGCAATAGGTTTGAAGGATCTGAAATATATATATATATCTAAGGCAACATTATTACCTTGGGATCCACATTAATGATCTTCCTGTCAGACTTGTTCTTAAAGAGTAAGCCACATGCGTTTTCTGCAATCACCTGGTAGTTAGGGCTTGAGTTCATACAGCAGAGGTTTCGTTCCCAGTTGTAGAAACTGTGAAAAGAAAAACAGAAACTATGCAAACTAACTCTTTAATGTAAGAAAAGCTCAAAGCAATGTGACCTCATTATCTGGAATTGTGTTTGTCGAGGGCATTTCTTCTCCAGAAAGTTTTCAAAGTAGAAGCAAGGCTGTCAGTTGCTGAACATCTCAAGAGCTGTGGGCTCTGCTCCTCTTTTGATAGGGGGTGGCCAACCGTGGCAACTTTAAGACTTGTGGAGTTCAACTCCCAGCATTCCCAGCCAGCCATGCTGCTTGGGAAATTCTAGGAGTTGAAGTCCACAAGACTTAAAGTTGTTAAATTTGGAGAATCCTGGATTAGAAAGGCAGTGAGGCGATAAGGACGTTATCTTGGTCTAGAGAAAAGAAGAACTGGGAGTGACATGGTAGCAATGTTCCAGTATCTAACAGGCTGCCAGAAAGAAGAGGGGGAGTGGGTCAATTTATTTTCCAAAGCACCAGAAGGCGAGACAGCAAACAATGGATGGAAACTAATCCAGAAGAGAAGCAACCTGGAGTTAAGGAGAAACTTCCTAACAGTGAGAATAATTAACCAAAGAATGGCTTGCCACAACGGCTTGTTATGGGTGCTCCCTCACTGGAGGTTTTTAAGAAGAGATTGGACAACCATTTGTCTGAAATGGTGTAGGATCTCCTGCTTCAGCAGGGAGTTGGACTAGAGGACCTCCAAAGTCCCTTCCAGCTCAATTCTGATTCTGGGTTGCTACCGTTTACCAAAGATTAACATCAAGGAAGTCAAGAGCAGTAGAAATTAATCAGAAAGGCTTTTACTTTCCTTTGGTGGAGATCTTACTTCAGTCTGAAGAGTATCAGTGGCAACATTCTTCCCAAAGATAAAGAGTGACTTTCTGCTAGTTGAAGATCTCTAGTTAATGATCCATATACTTTCCCTGTTGAACCAGGGAAGTAGAATAGAGGAAACTGAACCAGAAACGAACTCTCAGAGACCTGGATCTGGGGCTACAGCCGCTGAAAATCCAAATAAATAATATATTTTGTGGTCTCCTGCTACTTTCAGAGTCGGTTTGTGTGCGCATTGCATTTGCGCTAGGATTATGAGTTCCTCTGATTCAAGAGATGTACCACGGGGCTGATAAATTTGTGGCAGTGTCCCCACAACTCCACCTGGTAACAGTTAGAAGCCCAGAATGCATACGTACAATGAAGTTATTCCTACAAAGATCTCTTGTTCCTGTAAGCAGTGGCTTATGGGAATGGCAGACCTCGTGGCACCCATTTCCCCACTTCTAAAAGAAGGAGGAGACGTAACTCCATGCTTTCCCCAAGATTCCTGAAGACCACGTACAGGGGGCCTTCAAATTCCCGCCAAAAGTTGTGTCGCTAAGCAAGACAGTTGTTAAGTGAACGCTGCCCCTTTGGGCAACCTTGCTTGCCACGGTTGCTAAGTGAAGCCTTGCGCTTGTTAAGTTAGTAAGGTGCTTGTCCAGCTTCCCCGTTAGCTTTGCAGGTCAGAAGATCACAAAAGGGGATCACATGAGACCCCCCCCGGGCACTGCAACCGTCATAAATAGGAGCCAGTGGACAAGCATCCGAATGTTGATCCCGGGACCGCGGGGGTTGCTGCAATGGTGTGAAAGTGTGAAAAAGCAATCCTATCATATGCTGTCGTAACTCTGGTCGCTAAATGAAATGGTGGTAAGTAGAGGGCGACCTGTCGAATTGCAGCATCCTCGTGCTAAATCACCAGCAAACTTGGCCCTCTAACCCCCCGTACAACACTTCGCCCGTCGATTTGAATCCTTTATTTTCATTTCTTTTTTCAGCCTTAATGTCAACATTAACAGAGTCAAAAGGCTTCAGAAGCAAAATATTTGCGCAATATTCTCCTACATTCTCCCTCTTCACCCCCCCCCCCCCAAAAAAAAGAGCTGGGTGGACTTCAAATCTCAGAATTCTGGGAGTTGAGGTCCACTCATCTGAATGTGGTCAAGGCTGAGAAACAGTGGGATAGAGAAAAGAAGAACAGAGGTTGTTGGGACTTCCTTTTGGCTCATTGCAGAAAGATGGAACGAGCAAAGCCAAGAATGAATGGCGGGTGTCGCCTCTTTTCTGTTTATCTCTCACGCTGCCTTGTAATTGCTCATGGAATGGACACGTTGCGCAACTCGCCTGCACTTGGAAGGAGTTGCTCTCCTTCGGTTGGACGGAAGGGAATCCGCTTTTGAGATCTCCCGTAGGTGGAGCGTGACATTCTTGTTCTTTGTTGCAAGATGTCCAAGGGTGTTCACCCCCGTCCCATTTTTCAGTGAATAATCATCGCTTCAACTATGTCCCAAATAAAAGCTTTATGATATAATTCCTCCCATGAGGTCTACTCAAGTCAGGAAATGGGGACATTGAGAGTGACTTCAAAGGGAGAGGAAAATGAATCATAATTAAAACCATCACTGCTCCGTAGCAACAACAGGACCTCCTCCACCACCTTCCGTGAGAAAGTCAGCTCAAAAACATCTCCCGGGTCCCTTCCAGCTCTATTCGATTCTATTCTGATTTCTGATTCTGATTTCAACCTCCTGTGCCCTGTGCTTCCATTCCCCACTATTCTGTCAGATCTGAAGAAGCTTTAGATTAGATTAGATTAACAGAGTTGGAAGGGACCTTGTAGGTCATTTAGTCCAACTCCCCACCCAAGCAGGAAACTCTACACCATTTCTGACAAATGGCAGTCCAATCTCTTCTTGAAAATCTCAAGTGATGAAGCTCCCACAATGTCCAAAGGCAAGCTGTTCCACTGGTTGATTGTTCTCACCATCAGAAAATTTCTCC
>JANHFL010002999.1:66655-98431 GCA_032468155.1 Oxyrhabdium leporinum | reverse complement strand
AAAACCTCACTTTTACTTTCTTAAATATTCAGGTTTGAGGTTTATTAACATTTTGCATTGACCGAGAGAACTGTAGTTGTTCAATAATAAAATTAATCCTCCAAAATGCAACTTGCCTAATAATCGTGCACACAGTGTATCTCTGAATTTTCACTGACCAGTTACATGAGAGGGCCCTCTTTAAATGACATGTAACACCTCCCTATTAGTAAGTAAAATGCTAATGGTGCTGTGAGCTTGTTGATGTGGGAGAATGAATAATTGCTCCAAAACATCAGAATAATAAATTGAAAATAGTAAATAACCATGCCACTTAAGTACCGTGTTTCTCACAAAACACGACCTACCCCAATAATAAGCCCAACCCTACTTTTTGGGGATTGGGCCTAAATTTGCTCCTACCCTGAAAATAAGCCGGGGTGGGTGGGGTGAGTGCAGGGGGGGGGAAACTGTCCGGCTGCAGCTGCAGCCCACTGGCCTCTTGGGGAACTGGCCTCTTGTGGGACTGCGGTAAGTTACTCGTGAGATCTTTTTTTTTTCCATGGGAAGTCTGAACTACGGTGGAGTTTTTTTACCGTAGTTCCACAGGCTTCTTGCACGCACAGAGGAGAAGAGACCTAGAAAGCAGGTTAGTGAAGGGATGTTGCTGCCCTGGGGATGGGGTGGGGGTGGAGGCTTGGCATGGGTGGGGAGAAAATTAGGGCATCCCTCAAAAAAAGGGCCTAGCCATTTTTTCGGGGGGCAAAAGAAGATAAGACCCAGTCTTATTTTCTGAGAAACACGGCAAATAGCTGCTGATAATTTTGTGTCCTGTAAAATAATTTGATTTTTGAAAGAACACATAAGCCTGTTTTTCATTTTATTAATTGACATTCCTTGCTGCGCCCAATGTTGTTTTTAACTATATTTCATGATATAAAAATAGAAGTAGCTGTGTTGCTATGGCTCCTTGAATATTTCTAAAACCTCTTTTCATTTTCCCCCAGTACACTTTCACTTAAAAAGCTGATTTATCAAGAGATCAGCTTGGTGTGTCCTCTGAAATTTACATCTCAGAGAAAAGTATTTCCTGGTCATCGGGAACATCAGTGCAAATATTGGAAGTACTCTGTGTAGCAACAGCCATTTACTTTAAATGTTAAATGCATATAAAGTGGAAGAGGCCTGGAAAATAAAGCAGACTGTTTAGTTAAACTGTAATACACACACGCACACGCACACGCACGCACACATTCCCTTCTTACCCTTGTGGATGGTACGTGTCGTCATCTATCTCGTGTCCTCTTCCAGAGGACTGGGAGCTTGAGGGTTCTGCACATCTTAGCAGTTCCTAGCACTGTGCTTGTTTGGGCAGAAAGCTTTGATGTGTGTGTGTGTGTGTGTGTGTATACATATATATGTATATATACATACACACACACACACACGTGTGTGTGTGTGTAAATATCTATTATTTTCTGATATAACTCTTCAGCATTGCATGGAATATGATGAATCCCACTTAACTCAGGAGTGTAGGCAGCATTAGCATACATTTTTTTTAATCATGTATTTTACCATTTTACCAGTCCTGATGACTTTACAAGAGTAACACATTATTGGAACATTCGGAAACTTGATGTCTTTGGGGTTATTTTTCAACTACAACATGTTCTTGCATTCAGCATGCTTGTTTTAGTTAGAGACGATTGGAAACGCAGCTCAATATTTTTGTAGAATGGCAGATAGCTACATTCTAGGAACATATATAGAAACTGTTCATCCAAGTTTTAAGGAAACGTATTTTCATGTGGTGGGTTTGAATTCTTTTTTAGGTTCTTAGTATCCAGAGTTTTTTTGCATTATATATTCCATCTGAGAGTGATATACATAGGCTAAATAATGCTTTTTCATTCAAAGAGATCTATAGTTTTTATACAGGGATGATACTGAAAAATTTAATATAGAAGGAAAAATGTATTTAACTGTCTGTTTCATTCTGACTGTCTGCATCATTTATCAGATACTTACATTAAACAGCATCTCCAGTATATGTTTTTCTTTCTCATATGCAAACAGACTTAAAATGTCTGACATTTGCCTTGCCTTGATCATTTGAATAGTGACAATCACCTTAGAGACTTGTGAAAAAGAATAGAATAACTATATATATGCAACAAAGAAAAATTATGAAATTTATGAAAAGATGAAACTTTTAAAAGAACTGACTTGGGGAGAAATGGAACTACATCTGCATGGGATAGTCCAAAGTTCCATTTTAGGCCCAGTACTCTTCAACATCTTCATAAATGATTTAGATGAGGGCATAGAAGGGGAACTCATAAAATTTGCAGATGACACTAAACTGGCAGGAATAGCCAACACCGCAGAAGATAGGCTCAAGATCCAGCTAAATCTCGACAGAGTTGAACACTGGTCCCTATCTAACAAATGAAATTCAATGTAGAGAAAAATAAGTTTTTATACTTAGGCAAGAAAAATGAAATGTACAGGGACAAATTAGATAAAACCTGACTCAGTAGCAATAACTATGAAAAGGATCTTGGAGTCTTAGTGGACAATCACTTAAATATGAGCCAGCAGTGTTCTGCAGCTGCCAAAAAAGCCAATCCTAGGTTGCATTAACAGAGGGGTAGAATCAAGATCACGTGGAGTATTGCTACCATTTTATAAAGCCTTAGTAAGACCATACATAGAATACTGCATCCAGTTTTGGTCACTATATTATAAAAAAGATGTTGAGACTCTGGGAAGAGTGCAGAAAAGAGCAATAAAGATGATTAGGGGGCTGAAGGCTAAAACATATGAAGAATGATTACAAGAATTGGGCATGTTTAGTCTAGTGAAAAGAAAGAATAGGGATATGATAGCAGCATTGCAATATTTAAGGGGCTGCTACAAAGAAGATGGGGTCAATCTATTTTCCAAAGCACTTGAAGGCATGACAATAAACAATGGATGGAAATTAATCAAGGAGAGAAGCAACTTAGAACTAAGGAGAAATTTCCCGACAGTGAGAACAATTAACCAGTGGAATGGTTTGTTGTGGGTGCTCCATCACTGGAGGCTTTTAAGAAGAGTCTGGACAGCCACATGTCTGGAATGGTATAGGATTTCCTACTAGGTTGGACTAGAAGATCTCCAAGGTCCCTTCCAACTCTGTTATTCTGTTAATTAAATGTAGTATGCATAGCATTTTTCTATATTTTTATTAAAGATTACCTTATATATAAGTAAAACTTACAAAACTAAATAAAAGTATGTTAAAAATAAAATAATAAAAACTGCAGAAAAAGGAAAAAAATAGAAAAAGAAACCTCTCCATTCATCCTCAGCAAGTAAAATCAAAACTAAGAACTTATCAATATCTATTAAAATAAACCAAAATCTCTCACCGGATTTTCTATGTACTCTTCACTAAAACCTCACCTCTCCCTAATAAACAGCAAAGTCAAGGTTTATTAGAAATAACCACATAAGCACTGTAAATTTCATCTATTATATTTAATCTGAATCCTTCTTTTCCTTTTAAACAAACCTCATTTCCTCTCTTCAAATAATCAGAATTTAGTCCCACTCAAAACTAATTAAATAGTACCAGAAGTAAGCATTGTCATCCAATCTTAATCAAGAAACCATTAAACATCCCCCAAATAACAGCCCATTATTTTAACTTTGGTCAAATAAATCAATTTTATAGTATTTCTTCTTTTGGAAAAGTCTTTAAAGAACTCAAAGAAATTCTAACATCTGGCTTCTCATACTCTTGTCTTCTCTTGAAGTTTTTTTTTTCATCTTTATCAAGCCCTCTTTATATTTCAGTGTAGCAGCTCCAAGAAACCCTTTTGTAAATTCAGTATAAGGAAATAATCCAAATAACTCACCTGGTTTACTATTTGCATTTCTTTTTCAATTTTAAGTCATGATTTTCATTTCTAAATCCATTATTTCCATCTCCTTCATGTAAGCTGTAATTTTTAATTCTACCTGTAAATTACTTTATTGATTGAGACTTGATTCTCTGCAATATATCAGCAGCTGGTAGAAAAGAGTTAAATAGTTCCAAAACCTCCTTTTGCATTAAGTCATATGCTTCTTTCAAAGGAGTCACCTGGTGTCTCTAATGTCTAATCTTCAAAGACTTTCTGTCAGTACAGAATGTAAACAGAGATCTTTCTCATGGGAGAGGATCCTTTCAATCAACATCAAAATCTTAAATCAAGCTCACCAGAATCCTTAATCCATGTGAATCTTTATAAAGCCAATAACAATCTTCCTCTTGGTGTATATTTAAAAAAAAACCACCTTAAACTTATAGGGTTTTTTTTTAAAGGATTGAAGGATATTCACCCAGGGATTTCAATATCACTTACCAGTCTGAAGTTCTTAATGTTTAAAGAAAACCAAAGAATAAAAAATAAAGTGTAAAATAATAAGAGGAGTCAGTTGAACTCAGAGTTCATATAGGCAACATTAGTGGCTTATAAACACAATGGAATCCTGCCATTCCCAGCTGATCTCAAACGGATCCCAAAAACATAGTTCCTGCCATCCACTCATTCACTTATTCACTCACTCACTCACTCACTCACTCACTCACTCATTCACTCACAACAACTATATGGAATGCCTGTGACTAACCTGAGGATCTCTCTGGAGTTAGATTTCAGCTGCCGATTCCTGCAATTGGGTACTGTTTCAGTGGCAATGTGTCTTCCTCTTTTAGAGAGATATCAGTTCACCATTACGGATCACTGGAAGTGGCTCAAAGGTAGTTTGGATAGTCTAAGCAAAATTGGACATTAGGTTTTATTTTCATACTATTGTAGTTTTTTTTAATTCCAACATTTTCTGTATGTGGAATTGAAATAATTACCATTAATTTATTATTAGAATGTTATTGATGATGTAATTATTTTCTTATTATTTTTAGAAAAAAAGACCCATATTAGCAAGCTTGTTACTTTCATTCAGATTACTACATTCTTATTATATTATTATTTTACATTAATTATATATTCTATATGCCATATGTATAAACTGTGGTCATATTATTTTATATTTTGAATATATCAGCTTCACAGTAAATTGATGAGATAGCCATATCTATGGAGTAAAGTACTCTGCCCTGACTTTCATCCTATTTTGAGAACACCGGTATCTAACATCACAACGTATAAGTATGTGGTATTACTTTGATCCTTAGCTAATTATTTTTTCTTAGCATTTTCAATTATACACTGCTTCTCTTTTCTTCTGTCAAAACACTTGAAATGGAAGATACACAGGGTTTCCCAGCTTTCTTCCACTTGATTATTGATGATCCCATCAGCTTCTAATCTAAAGTGCCCTTTGGCGGGCCTTATTCTTGTCCTTACATTGCCAGCATTCAAAGCACTGTAGGATAATTGGATCTAGTCACCCCTTTAATTGTTTACAAGCTTCAGAATGAAGTTAGATTGAGGATATTACGGGAATTTAAATGGATGGCTACATTTGGTTGCCTTGTGCTATTCAGAACACTGAACAAAACAAATAAATGAAGAGGCTCAATGCAGGGATCAGTAACGCATTATCCAAAGCCTACAAAATATATTTAGAATCTTTAGATCTCAAGGATTAAATGGTTTCACTGTTGGATTAAAGAAGTGGTGAGGAAGCATTGGCACAATCTATGGAACTGAAAATAATCAGACTATATCATTAACAGAATCTCACTGATGAAAGATGACAGTAACAGTGCATCACAGATGAGATAAATAGCTATTATAGAGATATTTAAGCAATTCCTTTTTAAAAAGCAGTTTTTAGCCCAATGTATTGACTGGTTTCTTGCTTATCAATTTAACAATGATTGGTATACATGTTTTTTGATGCAAAGTTTTCTCCACAGAGGAAAAGCATCACCCACAATTGCAGTGGTAATTTTTCAAGTAGTATTGAGGCTAGAAGGGAAAAACATTTACTTAATTATATTGTGACATGTTATGAATAATTTTGAAATGGCTATGTTGCTGAATTGAACAAGAATACTATGAGCCTGTTTGTTTTCAGAATATCATGACCATTATTCTACATGAAGGTGCTAAAAGCTGTTTGGATTTTTTGGACACTAATTGGACTGCATTTGGTCATTATCAGCACTTAGAAATTTCTTGCAGTATTTCATTAATGAATCAGGATTTCTAATGATAATTACAGTTTCAGAGTCTAAGAGACAAACATGTTGTTTTGAGGACTTGTGTATATAATAAAGGTATGATCATGCTTAGAGTACATCTATTGAAATCCGCTGGATTACTTGGTTTTAGTAGATCTACTTTGAGGGTGACATGCTGAGATCCAAGCTGGTGATTTAAAAGCAATTGTTGACTTCTGTTTTGATATTGTTATGAGTACCTTCTATCAATAGATCAGGTAGTTATCATAAAATAACCCTTCTATTCATCATCAGAACTCTTAACTCACTTGCAAACATTGATAATAATAAACATGAGACTGAGAATAAGGGAGATCAGTCCATAAAAATGATATTATTACTGTCATAGTAAATAGTACCTTGATGCAGATTAGTAGATAGTTTCAAGAATTCTACTCTTTTAACTTCATTCTTGTCAGAGATGTTGGAAAAAAGAAGAGACCACAGGGAGCAGAAGGAGGGCACAAAAACACTTTCACTCTCATCTGTTTATTTAGTTAATATTACCAAATGGATACCTCTTCAAATAAATTAAAATCAATGCCTTCTTGCACTTGAACTGCTTAATTTATTCACATAATAACAGCCATTCTTTAAGAGAAATTTGGGATAAAGCATGCCATTTTATTTCTTTCTGAGTTAAACTGTTATGCAAAATGCAGAACATTAGATGTAGTAAGCAAAAGAAATTAAACTCACCAATAAGAAAAATAAGTGAAAAGGAAGTCTGACTGTATCTAGTTCACACTTAGACCATTCACATTTATTCTCTAATTCTTTCCATCTTTTTCTCCTTTATTCTTCCACCAGATCTACATCTTGCATCCTATATTCTTTTGCTTTAAACTTTTTATGGCTTTTTTTTAAAGATCTCACTAACTCTTTCCTACTTTTTCCATCTTCTACTACTTCTCAACACATTCTTTTCCCTTCATATATTTATTTTATGATGCAGTCCTCATGCATCCACTCTTCCTAATCACTTTCCTTCACATTTCTCTATTCACATCCTTACCTATTTTTTTCTAGTTGAGAAGTCATCAAATTATACTGTACTATTTTTTTCTAAATACTAATCTACTTTACCCAATTCAGGTTTGTAGCATTCTGCTTTTATGCTTTAGTCTCACTTTTCATCATCATTCTCCCTTTTAATCTCTTTTAAGGGATCATTATGATCACTGGTTCTTTCTTCCTCCTGTTTTTTCCCCTTTTAGAAGAAACATTTTCTTCTATATTGGGTTAATTTGTAGTTTATCTTTCTTGACAATTTTTGAAGTAAAATATGGGAGGGGAGAGATAATTGTAAGCAAATGAGCAAAAGAAAAACAGCTGAGGTCCTGAGGTGATATGACTTTCTGTCCCCCTCAACATTTAGGCATTTTAAAAACTTCATTTAATCTTTTCTAAAAGGAAAGTTGGCATGTTGTAATGCTAAAGTGGCAGCTTTCTACATTACATTTCTTCCTAAATATATGTCTCTCAGTCCCATTTAGAAAATAAAAACATCAGGTAATTGCAATCCAGTGCTTTGTTTATCCAGAAAAAAGAAGAAAGTATGCTGTAATTAGTGGAAATTTAATTTTGTGAGAGTAACAGATAAGACAGCTTGCATTTTAGCAGCTGGCCTTCTGGTAAACCAATGACTGGTGGCTATACTCAATATCACAATCATTTCATGAATGGATAAACCCATTGAAAAGAGCAGCAATGTTATGCACATGTGCCAAGGTGTGCCTGGGAAAGAAGAATGCTCTGTATTTAGTAATCAAAATATCATATTGTGTGGCTGTAATTATTATTATTATTATACTTCCAAGATTATGGACCTACTTCCTTCAGCTACTGATTTAGTTATGTTTGAGGAGGTCTTATTTATATTAATCTTTTCCCAGTCTCTTTAATAGCCTATTTTACTATGAGATCCTAATCAAATGAATTCCTCTGTCAAATTAATACACAAAACAGCAGATTGAACTTGTTTTGAAGTAATAATCATTTTGCTCAGTTTTATTATCTGGATAAAAAATTTCCATAGTCACATATCTTTATGTGCATGTCTATATGCATACAGTATGTAAATGAAGGTAAGACTTCCTCTGCCTTGCTTATTGACTTATCTCAATAAAAATGCACCCTTTTTGCCCACTATTAATATTAAAATCTTCTATCCAAATTTCCCACTGTAGACATAATTGATTGGTGTGATATCTGTATGGTGATTACCTGGCTGGTAGGTATATCAATTTGCAGCAATAACTGTAAACCAGCAATTGATCTTAACCCTAACCCATTCAGCTGGAAATATAAAGTGCTAGTCAGCCAAAATAAGAAGTTGAATTGGTGATTGATGTACAATACTCATTGGCAGTCAAAACGGTGGTCAAAAAAGGAGAAAAAACCAAAAATATTTAAGATCAGGAGAAAACAGGGTGAAAATAAGAAAAGGGATCGGGCTCCTATCATCTATACTTCTCTCAGGTTATACTCAGATTAATTCCTTTGTTCATAATAATATGAATAGCAAATATCCTATCATCTAGCTATTAAACTAGGCAATTATGTTTTATGCAGCTATATTTATCTTTGAAAACACAATTGAGATACATGCGTAAGCAGCATGTTTAGAATCATTGTGAGATCCTAATCTGACCTCCCAAACATTTGCTTTCCCATTTCTTAGGCCATAAGTCTATTAAATTTTCCAAAGCAACTGACATACCAGGATAATCCTTTTGTATAATTCTTTGTTTTGATTATTAGACTGTTTTTATTAAAATTTTAGGTGTTGCCAGATTTCAGCTCGGTAGAATAATCATTTTTTTACAATTTCTTCTCCAAACAAAACAACCTGGGAATAACTAAAAATGTGCAAAATAATAGATCATAACTAATTTTACATCTTACTGATCTCAATATATAAGGCGATAAAATTATTTTATTCAAAAAAAACAATTCTAGCATCCTGTAATAGAAATAAATGGATTTGAATTTGAGTAACCACATATTGAAATTAAAATTAAATTGGCAGAAATAAGATGCAGAGGTATATTTCATCGTTATAGATACATGGATATTAACATAGTTCCAATATTTGAGAAAGAAATTCCCAAATTGTACTTTATACAAATGAATAAAATAACCAAAATATGCAAGTAAGTGATTTTTAGTTCTAAACAGAAAAATCCTTTGCTGGCTGGTATTTATAACAGAGCATAATAAATGTGAATACAGGCAACGAGGTAAATAAATTATAGTTATATAACGAACTGTACTTATTATTATACAGTTACATTTCTTCAGAGCAAATGTATTCATCCAATTGTGAAGTGATCAGATATGTCCTTTTTTCAGCATGGATTTAGTGCTTCCTGAAAAAAAAGAATGGGGTGCATTTTTCTCAATAATATATGGGCTCTACATGTTGTCTTTATGATACCTGTTTTGAAAATGCAGTTTTTACCAACACTATTCTTACTCAATTATCAATTTCTATATTTCTATATAAAAAGTTACTGTTAAATCATTATTTTTTAAATATGTAATAGGAAAATGTTATCGATTGCAATGAGAAGCATCATTTTTGTGCAAAATTACTGAGTGGGCAAATGAGCTTATGCTTATGGCTTTCTCAGTCTGTGTACTATGGAATTGGTTGAAATATATGTATGAATGTTAATATGAACGATTAAATCACTATGTGCTCAGATGAATCAGGAATTCATTAAAGCAAGTACTTACCTCGCTTTTTTATCATAGCATGAAAATCATGAAGCCTTAAATCTGTGATTTGGTTTATGCTCTAAAACCAGCAGGAACTCTAATGAAGAAGCAATAGCTTAGGCATTGCACTTTTTCAGCTCTGTAGGATATTTTAACTGTCTAACATTTTTTCATAAATTTCTGTTTGTAATAAGGTATTGTAAAACATTTGTCCTAATTAAATTTTGTTAATAATATAGTATATCAGTGCTGCACATTGATTTATTTGCATCATACATTGGCACAGTCCAGTTCTGTGCCTTTATTCTGCCCTTCATCCTGAAAGGATGTTTCTAATTCAAAGTTTTTCAACAAGGTTAACAAGAGCATTGTTTTTTTTTCAAGATAATGGCAGGACAAACAATATTTCAACATGATATAGTCTGAATCACACGCATATTATCACAGAAGATGCAATATGTTCTTTGTGTTTGGCATTATATAACACATACACACCTTTTAAATTGCTTTTTAAAAAGCTGACAACAGCTAATAACCAACAAATAGTTATAAGAAATTATTGTAATTATATTAGTTGATTGGCCTCTAAAGATATTAGTTCTGCAGAGTTTTCTTAAATCCAAGAGTTGCCTGGACAATGATAAATACAAGAGCAGTTTAAATGAAGATAGGCATTCATTCTACCTGATGGCTGGATTTTAAGAATGACTGCTAAACATAAAAATCGAGATAATTCAATCTATTGCCTAAGAGGTCGCAAGCATCCCATTTTGCAGCCTAGGCAGATGTATTATACCATGTGATTTATGCTTTTCTGTAATTTTCTCATCTAACAAATTCTACCCAAATTTTCTCTGACCAGTTTAAAGCAATTGGATAGTATCTAGTGAGAGGCTTACATAAGTTAATAGGAATCAGACTGCATATGCATTTGTTAACTAAGTCAAAAGGTGGGAAATTAGAAAGAATTTCAAAGAGATTTGTAAGATTAAACGCCATCAATTAAAAAGGAAAAATATCGATCTAGTTAGACATTTTATGCTTCCAAAGTCTGTGCAAAATTAATCTATTCATAGGGAAAATGAATATTTTGTCTTTCTCTTTTGATTTTTCCCATATCTCATCATCCAAGAAATCATTTTTTTTTACCAGTAGCGTAATACTAGGGAATCTTGCCTTCATACTTTCCTGCCATCTTTGTGTCTCAATTGACCTATATAGAGATTAGTCAAGCAAGATCAGAAATATATTGTTTGTACAGAGACATTTGCGTTTTGCATTCTCCATGTAAGTCTTTATACAAAATTGTATCCATAAGAAGAAAACAGAAAGAAGAGTCTGGAAAATGGTTGGTCTTCAGCTCCCTTAGGATAGTATTCTCTATTGTTAGTGTGCTGCTCACATTTTTAATTCCATTCTAAGAGTGCTTGGACAATGGTGCAGTTAAATTATTTTAGATTATAAACATAATAATCATATTTGATCTAATTCAGGCTATGATATTTTTTAGTGTGTACTTTATTTCGATTGTGATAGGCCAACTTTGCTGCATTCTATGACTTTCCTGTTCACTGTTCTAAATGGAGCCTACTGCTTCTGCCTGCAATTTCTAATGTGTGGACACCACTTTGGTAACAAGTGGTCATAATCATTAGGGTTATAACAGGATTTTTTTTTCTGCTTTAAGGACAATTCCTTACATTTAAGACGAGAACATATATATTAATTATGTTTCTCCATCTTCCCTAATTTAGTATCAGGGCGGTGCTCATCATGAAGTGAGTACTCTGCAAAACATGTTATTATGTGACAGAGAGATAGCCTCATAAGCTTTTTATTTGGCTTTGCACCTTGCCCCATGCCAAACCACAGGTTTATAAAATATATTGTTTATAAAATATATTGACTTGACTTTATTTTCTTTAAATAGTACATTTATGTAGTAAATTGTTTCATATTAATTATGTTGATATAGAAATCAACCTGCATTTCTTAAAATATATCCTCTCAGTCTTATTTCACAACTTTACTTTTTCTATTGGAGTGGTGATACTGAATGCTGGAGTACAAGGTGAAAATACCTTAGAGCAGAAAGTGAAAGTGAGGTGTCCATCATCCCGTATATCTTGTGCCAACCTATATTCATTACGAAATAGAGTTGATAGTTCTGGCTATTTTAGATAGGCCTTTGATTCTTTTTGCAGAATATATTTATTGACAATTCTTAGCCTTGACATGCTCATTGGGTATCATTCTGATTGGGCTTAATCAGAGGCAAAAACTAGCCAGTTTGGACCAGTTCGGGCATACTGGTGGCAGAAATTTTGAGTAGTTTAGAGAACTAGCAAATACCACCTCTGGTTGGCCCCGCCCCTGCCTGCCCACTTACTGGCTCGCTGCTCGCCCCCGCCCGCCAGCTTGCTGCTCACCCCACCCGCCGGCTCGCTTGCCCCACCCTGCCCTGCCCCACCCCACCATATATATCACACCTTCGCCATGTGGCCCAGCTAATCTCCATGCCTCACCTCCGCGCCTTCCTCCTATGCTCACCAAAGGTAAGCATGCTGCCAACTCGGGTCGGGGCCCAGAGATGCGCCATTCCCCAGCTCTGGCCTTGCTCCAGAGCCTCCATCTGATCGCCCTTCACCTAGGCCGGGTCAGGGGAAGCCCCATTCCCTGGTTCCGGCCTTGCTCTGTCCAGAGCCTATGCCCGATCGCCCTTCACCTAGGCTGGCTTGGGGAGTGCGCCATTCCCTGGTTCCAAACTTGCTCTGTCCGGAGCCTATGCCCAATTGCCCTTCACTTAGGTCGGGGAATGCGCCATTCCAGCCTTGCTCCATCCAGAGCCTCCACCCATATGCTGCCGACACCCTCTGGCCTCAAACTACGGCCACATGGGTTGAAGCAATTTATTTGGCCTGCAGCCTGCCATGCTAGGCTGAAGGGCTGCAGGAGGGGCGTGGGTGCAGGACGGCCGAAGCAGTTTGGGAATGGACCGGATGGTTCATCTTACCTTTAAGAAGATGCATCTGGAAAGCACTGCCGAGGAGATCTTGCAGACGCTTCTTCCGTCCCTTGCTGAGCCTTGGTCACTTGCAGAGATGCTGCATGTGCTCTCTGGGTTGACAGCTGCTTCTCTCCACTGCTGCTCTTGCTGGGAGAGCATCTTGTGCAATTTAGCAGCCATGAGCTGCTGCTTTGGGTCCTCTAAGTCCCAACTGGAAAGCACTGCAGCTGAAAGAAACAGCATTCAACATGGCTCCTGCTTCTCTGTGCTGAAGCACTTTCCAGATGGGACTTAAGAGGAAGGTGGCGGCTCGCAGCTGCTAAATTGCACAAGACGCTCTCCCAGCAAGAGCAGCAGCGCCGCAGAGAGAAGCAGCCGCTGCCCTGGAGAGCAGAGATGGAGGGGAACAGGCCCCGAAAGCTTGCTCGGTTGAGCCTCGCCACACGGCCGAAGCTGTGCGCATGCGTGAAAGCCTTGTTGTGCACATGTGCAGAAGTCTACCCTCACAATCGGACTCCCACAGCAAGGTGCTGCCCCACCTTGCCGTGAATGACATCGAGTTGGCCATGCCCATTCAGTCATATGATCCCCATCAAGCCATGTCCACCAAGCCACACCCATAGAACAGGTGGTAAAAAAAAATAGATTCCATCACTGGGCACAATATATTAAAATGGTCTATGTAAAAAGGAAGGATATTATTCAAGGGAAAAAAAACTGTTGAAGACAACTAGCTGAAAAAGAACAACTAGAATTACTGAATTTTTTTCCTGTCTCTTATGTTTTTTTAATATTTCTGAAAAAAGGCTAAAATACTTGAGTGAGAATATTGAGATATATTAATTATGTTCAAGCTTGGCAGCCTTCATTCTTGTTTTAATTTGGGCAACAAATTAGAGGTATTGGTATCCAGCTGCTATCACAATTAGGCTAAATCTTTTATAGTAATAATCTGTGTTTAGAACTGATTGACTATTGTCATTCAAAGTATAAAATTCTCCAAAGTTGGTACTTTATTGCATTAGAAGTATGGAAGTTTATGTTTTATGTTTGTTTTTAAAATATTTTTAAAAGTTGTCATTTACTACATGCTTTATTAAATGGAGATTAATTTTGTATATATTCTCCCCCCAAGATAAAATCCGTTTATTAAATGCTTAAAAAACTTTTGCTCACCAATTCGAGCATTATGATGCTTCCCATCTGTTATGAAATCCAGTATTGATTTCAGCATTGGTCAGAGTGGCAGATAAAGACAGCAGATTCCCAGTTGTTAAAGAAGTAATTATATGAAATTTTAATTTATCTCAAATGATTTAGGAATTATAAAAATTGGGAGACGAGTTTTATGTCTCATTTTGACTTCCTTGGAAAAGCAGAAGGATATCAGGATATCACTAAAATAAAATAATACATTTGCTCTGATTTTAGTAATGAACTTGGCTTTTGAACACAGATTGGTTTCTGGAAGCTGTTGCTACAATTTTATGCTGGTCCAGATTATTAATGTTCAGAGTTATCATCACAGGATCTTTCCAGCTCTTGCAGCACCAGCTAAAGGGTATCCACAACTAGTCAATTTCAACATGGGCTGCAAAGAATTTATTTAGACTCCCTTTTGACTATTAGGACTAAATGAGGAGATCCTATTCAATAAGCTGCAGTTCAGTGATTAGAAAAGTAAGCTTCTGAACTTAAGCAAGAAAAAAACCATATGTACTGGCTCAACAGTACTGGGAGAGGGATCTACATATCCTAGTAGAACACCACTTAAGTATGAGCCAGCAGTGTGCTGCAGCTGCCCCAAAAGCCAATGCAGTCCTAGGCTGCATCAACAGGGGGATAGCATCAAGATAATGAAAAGTGATAGTATCATTTTATACTGTACTTGAGACCACCCTTGGAATACTGCATCCAGTTCTGGTCGCCACGGTACAAAAAAGATGATGATACCCTAGAAGGTGTGCAGAGAAGAGCAATAAAGATGATAAGGGATCTGGAGGCTAAATCCCATGATGAATGGTTAAGGGAACTAGGTATGTCTAGCCTAAGGAAGTACTTGAGGGGAGGGGATGTCACAGAGAAGAGCGGGTCAACTTACTCTCCAAGGCACCCAAAGGCAGGACAAGAAGCAATGAGTGGAAGCTTGTTAAAAAGAAAGCCAACTTGGAACTAAGGATAATTTTCCTGATATGAGAACAATTAATCAATGGAGTAGCTTGCCTTCTGGAGTTGTGGGTGCTCCATTGCTGGAGGTTTCAAGAAAAAACTGGACTTCAATTTTCCAGGATAATACAAGGTCTCCTGGCTTGGGCAGAGGATTAGACTAGAAGATCTCCAGGGTCCTTTCCAGCCTTATGATTCTATGATTATGTTTACACTTCTTCAGTCTTCCATTCCATCACCTGTATTCTGGGACTTTTCAAACATTATACTGTGAGTCACTGAGATTATTTTTTAGACCTCCTTACTGTAATTATTAGCCCAGATTTCCAGTTCTATGCTTGTCCTTCAGAATGATAGTCTCATTAATTAGTCATATCAATTTCCTAAAATGTTCCCCCAATTTTTCTTCTCATAGTTTGTGTCTTTTTCAATACTTTATTTTTCAGAATAGCCTATCTTTCTTAGACTTGTTTATCTATTAAGATTTTGAATTGTGTGTGCTGTTCACCTTGATTCCCCCCCCCCCCTCAAAACTCTGTCATCCTGAACTCCATGGTATGTGAGTGATTTCTTTCAGCGGGTTTTTTACCTAATTATCTTGAACTTTGAGGAAATATGATTCTATATTAACAATTTTTAATGAATTCCAGCACTGAATATATTTTCTCATCACATTTTATTTCAGAGTTGATCTTCTATGAAAGTGCAAAGGATAGATGCTAGAATAATATCAGGCAATTTAATTTTAAAAAAAATATATTTTTAGAAAAAAGAACCCCAAATCTTACTTTAAATAACTGTCTACATGAAGCACCATAGTAATTTACCTCTTAGTGCTACATGAGGTTTTGCCAATTGTCTTGGATCCCTGTCAAGGGATGCCTTCATTAAACAAACTTGAGAATAGAAAAGACTATATCTATTCCCAAGGTTTCAATGATTCCCATTACAAGGGTGTAATTTAGAGGCATTCCTCAGCAAATGGTTACTTAGAATTCATTGTTAGTAGCATTGAAAAAGTTTCAGTATCAACTTGATAAGCCAGAATATTGCATTTTGAAAAATTTCAAGGACTCTAGCCCTAAGATCTATATGGCATGCTAAACAACAGTGTAAGAAATTTCTGAGACCACCATAAATTGTGAACCCTTTTAAAACCAACAAAAATATTATATTTGGAAAAACTTCCACTTTTATATTCACTGAAGTTTTGGGAAGAGCTGACTGCAAACGGATTTTCATGGCCCCTGCATGGACTTATGTCAAGCTGTATTCAATGAAAGCTGACAAGCTGACAGATTCGATCTGTCAGTGGAATATGGGGAAAAGAAGATGTCTCTTATCTCTACATCATAGTTACAAAATATTAGACCATGATTGTGCCAGGAAAGTTGAAAATAGTATCTATCTATATCCAGTTAATATTCTGATATTGAACTATACTGAAGTGCAAACATAAAGTTCATGCTAAAGCAAATTCATGTTTTTATATCTTTTGTTGTAAGTAGTTAACATGTTTTTAATGGGAGACCCTTAAATTATCTTAATACCAGGAATGTATACAAAACAGGAATAGTGGTTTGTTTCAAACCCAGAAGAAACTATCATGTTCCAGAAGTTCTATCAATTTGTTTCAAGTCAGCCACACTTTGGCAAAATTGAATCCCAGAACTCTGTTCTGGTTTTCACACAAAAGAGAATTTAAAGCTAGTGTGCATGGTCCTCTCTTTCTCTTCCTCAGTTCTCAGTGCAGCATACATCAATGTTATTAATTTTTTTAAACAAAAAATTAAAAAAGCAAAATAAACAAAAAGATGAAAAAACATTATAAAAAGCTCATAGTAGCCTTTCCTTCCTTCCTTCCTTCCTTCCTTCCTTCCTTCCTTCCTTCCTTCCTTCCTTCCTTCCTTCCTTCCTTCCTTCCACTGTAAATATATACAATTTTTCTATTACCTTATTTTTTTATTTTAGTCTCCCTATTTTGTATTGATTGCAAGGTTTTCCTTTTCCAATATTGTACCAAATTGACTCTTGCCACTGTCAGCATATATTCAATAAATGTATTTAATAAATTGTGATGCCTTTAATTTTTATATGTTGGTATCATACATAATATAAATATTTGTGGCTTTAATTTGAATTTATTTTCAGAATTTTGAAAATGTTTTGGTATATTTCTTTCCAGTATTTTGGGTGATTTTGCATAACCACATACATGATAAATTGTTCCTTCTTTGCTGCGTTTATCATTGTATCATTGATCCATCATTCTCTTTCTCTGTTATCTTCATTTTTTCCTTTTCTAATTTGACATGCCAGAGGTCCCCTGGCTTGTTTACTTTTTCAAAATGACTTTATTTGATACATTTTATCTTCTTTTGAAGTTCTGCTGTTTCCAATAAATCTAATTGCTATTTAACTTTACTTAACCTTCCAGTACTTGTTGATCTGAATTTGTTTTGTGAATCCATTCTGCTTCCTTTATTTTATTTTCTAATTGTGATTTCTATCTATTATGTTCTTTCTTCTGTTTTGCTTCATGCCTTATTAGGATTCCTCTTGTATAGGCTTTACTTGTCTTCCATACAGTTATCTCTGACGTTTGAGTCTTGTATTTTAGGGTGATAAAAAGTAGAACTTGACATTCTTTATAACATCCTTTTAACAATTTGAGTAATATAATCATTTCCCACTTCTATTTTTTTTCTTTTCAAGGTAAACATTCCCAACTCCATTGATCTCTAGTCATATGACATAATTTCTAGTCCCTGATCATTCCTGTTGCATTACATTTTTCTTTTTCTGGAGTCACGTCACACTTCAGTTTATGAACCACTAATGTTCCCAGATTTTTTTCAAAAGTACTATTACTGAGACATGTCTATGGAGATTCTCAATCATCCAGGTCATGCCTCTTGAAAAAAGCATCTTTGGTATTACTGAGACAGACATTTTCCCCATTTTATACCTGCTTCTATTTTCTAAACTTTGTGAGTCTCTCTGATTCTAAAGGATAGATTTAATTCCCTATCTAAAGATGGCTTCTGTAACAGTTAAAAAAATATTTTATATGTTCTGCATAACAGAGATATCATAAAACTGTTTGGTTACTTATTACATACAGTTATGATTTTCAGTGCAGTCTAATTATCAATACATATTTGTTTTCCTTAAGTATGCCCTCTTTCCTGACGAACTAACTAGATTTTGAATTCCTAATGAACTGGGTTACTTCAAAATTCAATTGGATAATTGTACTGCCTTAAAATTAAGAAATATTTGAGTGCCTAATGAACTAGTTACTTGAATATCAGTTGGATAATTGTGTTGACTTAAAATTTAAAAAAATAATTTAATAATAAATTAAAGAAATATAATTAAGAAAAATCTCTCATTACATAAGGAAATATAAATGCCTTACTGTTCTAATACTTTTCAAGTTGAGCTTATTTCTGAGGAAATAGTTATATGGTTTGGTGACAAGGTCAGGCTTTTCTTTCCCTCAGTTGAATGAAGACAAAATATATTTTGATCCAGTTGCAGGATTTCAAGAATAGGGATGCTTTCTAAGAGAGAATTTAAACTGATCAATCAGTACATTGGGTGTTATAGTTAGGCATCTGCCTATTGATTGCTATGAGGCTGAGCTAAGTCTTGAGGTAGTCATTATGCGATGAAGTTTAGATTTGTAGCAAATGCTAAAGTTCCCATAAAAGCAATAATACTTGCTTTTCAGTGATAAATCTGCATGATGTCCAGGTTGGTCCTGTTGCATAGGTTCTTGGGCATAGGAAGAAATAATATATTTAGCAGTAAAATGAACTTTGACTGGATAAGTGCATATGCAAAATCACCATTACCATATGCCTTTCCTACATTATAAGGTAGATTCAGTTTTCAGTAGTAACATCTTCAATATTTGTAGTTGTTATATTGCTTTCGTACAAGAGGCTTTGGAGGTTTTTTGAATTTTATCAGAACTGTTATTCGCACAACAAATGTTACTAGCAATTGATAATGGCATTCTATCTGATAGTGACATTTTTAGAAAAAAAGCTGAAATATGTAAATGTTAAAGTTACGGGTAGGGGTGATTTGATGTCTAATTATATTAACCACCATGTCTGTGATAATGAACTTGACTTTTGATTATCCCTAAACCAGTAATGCAGGAGACCACCCAAAAGGGATGTGACCCATTTTTTCTTCTTCAAGCTTTTAAGACTTCCAAGGAATAAACTGATTCCATTCTCATCCTTAAAACCCCCAAATGTCCCTAATAAGCAATGCAAAATTAGACATATTTTAATTTTTCTAATTCATTAGAAATATTTTGCATGCTTTAAAAATTACCAGTAGTTTTTTGGGGGATGTGTACTTGGTTTCCTTACCCAAAGTTTTGCATGTCTCTGATAACATGGGATCAAACCTCTATGAACATATAACATTCTTGTATATCTGAATTTCTGTCCTTGTTTCTTTGTCACTTTAAGCATGTGCAAAAAGGTAGACAGGGTTTGGGTTTGGATGTAAGTTTTTTTAAGAGTCAAGATTAAGTCATTTGTGCAAAGTGCCTGAATTTGATGCTGATGTTGTTCCTCCTCACTTGGTTGTGCTCAGACATGAGCATCCACATGGCTTTCTCTTAAAACATGCCCTTCCTTAGAGTGATTTACTTGGGTAGTAATAACACGATTAGTTTTAATTTATTATGTAGTTATAATTAAATGCAGTATGGACCTAAAATAAAATAAATATTGAAACAGTAATATATTCCGTCATCTAAGGAGCTACATTTGGCAGTCCAGATGGAAGCCTCTTCTGCTAATTCCCAGTACTGTGGAATCTCTTCCCCTCCAATATTAGGATGATCTCATTGTTTCTAAGCTTCCAAAGGTCTCTGAAGACATGGTTATGCCAACAGGCTGGGGTTACCAGGGGAGGAGTGAACAAGTAAGATTCTAGGTTCATTCTTTTTCACACCCTCCTGTCTAGTATTCCTGTTTAACAATTTTAATAGTTTTTAAAAATGTTTTTAATGTTTGTTAATGATAATGATTTTAAATATTTATTGTTTTAGTTTTGTTGTGCGCTTCCCAGAGTCACTTGCTTATGAAACACATGCTCTATAAATTAATTAATTAAAATATTGCAGTTAATTATAATACAGTATCATAATATAAACTCAAAGGCCCTGATTGATTTATTGATTGATTGATTTATATGCTACCCATCTCAGTACCCAAAGCAATTCTGGGTGGCTTACAATAAAATCATTATTTTAAAAAGTGACATAATAGCAAACTCTCAATATTTAAAATGATAAATAAAAATATATTTATGTTGAAACAACTTCATTGGGATCATGAAAAAGAAGTGTTCTAGTGCTTTTTAAATGTTGAGATAACTGATTCCAAGTGTAAATTTAACTTATAGAACTAGAGTTGGATGAGAAAAAGCTTTTAACTGCACTCATACTTAGGGCACAGTGTGTCAGTGCCATAAGTCTATACTCAAATTCCCAGCCAGTGTAATAACTGGTAAACAAAAAGTTACAGGCAAAATAAGGAGTATCAGTGGTAATATAAGAAAATATACTAGACACAAATCAAGCAGTGTACTGAGATCTTGATAGTCCAACTCCAAATGTGACACATTCAGGGCATGAACTAAAAGGGAATTTGAATCAGGAGAGAGCGAGTTGCCCTGCTGCATTACTACTACTACAGGTGTATCGGAAGCACCCAAGTGCTTCTGGGTGAAAGGTTTGAATGATGATATCACTGTGTCCTGGGAAAAGCCCAGCTGGAGGCTCCTTTCATGTCCCCATTAAATTGCCCACCAAATTGGTACCCATTTATTTATTCTTGGTCATCCACTTTCCAACTGTTGGGTCGGCAGGCATGTGTGACAGGAGCTCACCCTGTCCAACGACAGCAGCCATGTCTCAAACACAAGCCTGCTAATTGTCAGCCCAGGATCCTAACCGTGCTTCATCCCTGTTGCGCTGTGAGGCTCTTTCAGTGTGTTGCACCAAGAGATGCTAGAACTGCTTTATTACCACTCATAGGCAGCATTACCATCCAAGGACATGATCAAGAAAAGCAGCGTCTCTCAAGTAGGCAGAAGCTGTCCGTTAGTTGCTTGAGCTGTTTAGAGAAATAAGACCTGCAGATGCAAAGAAGTCATGTATAGTTTGCAATCAGGTCTATCCAGAGACAATTGCCTTAACTGAAAAAAAAGCAAATATAAGAACAATGATGCTAGGAGAAAAAGAGGAAGTGCTTTGTGAGAGGAAAAGGAAAACCATTGGCTCCACAATCTAATACCCCAGTTCATGATTTCAATATTACTGGTGTTGCTATCTCTAGTGTTATGCTGGTATAGAGTTTATGTGAATAATAAAGGTCTCATGTACATCGGCACATACAGAGAGATTTGGACTGCAAAAATCCAACCTGGCAGCCCCCAGATGGCAGCAAATTGTTAGAATTATCTATATCTAAAAACACAAAAATGTCCATTCGCTCTTCTTTTGTTCAATCTCCTCATAGAAATGTTAACATGGAATTATACGAAGAACAGTAATATTCAAGATCATATTATTAAAAAACAGAATATCATATAATATATTTGCAGATGATGTGATTTTTTTTCAAAATCCTAAAAGAGATATTTCATTACATTTTTAATTAAATATTTGGAGTAGCTGGTTTAGAAGTTAATTTTGATAAGTTACCCACTATGTTAATTAACATCAAGCTTCAGTAATCTTCCAACCTTCATATCATGTAGATATTTAGGAGTACTCACTACAAAAAAATTGGTATTAGCTGCTAAAATAGCCTAATGTTCAAAGTTTAAACTGAATATAAGTCATATCAACTTTTTTTGTTTTGTTAATTTTACATTATGGAATAGCTGCATACAAAATGGGTATTCTTCCTAGAATTTTACTTTTGTTTCAAGCAGTCACAATTCCACTGTGTGTAGAACATTTGGCTCTGGACCAAGCACCCTCCTTAGTTTACTGAGCTGCAATGAAAGCAGAGCTAGAGTATCTCTACTACTTGGTTCCATTTAATTGTCTTAATATATAGCATTTGATTACATTTTAAACATCTAGCTCATCCAAAATGAAATGGAGCCAATGAAGCAGGAGTTAATGAGTTAATTTCCCCCCCCCTCGACTATAGTTAATTTATGAGGAAGTAACATTTCTATATTGCTTCCTGCAATTACAAATTATGTCTTTGTTCTTGAACCATCTGCACAGTGAAAACAGAGGCATCTGTGTAGTTCAGTAGGATCCAGAAAGACTAAAGAAACTTATTGGACTGGGGGGGGGGGCTTCAGGGGAGCGGAGACATCCGCCCCCCCATTTCCCTCCACCTTCCACCTTTCCGTTCTTACTTTGACTTGCAGGTCTATCGGCATGAATGCTTATGTACATAGATGTACACCTTATAGCTTTAACAAATTTCATTCCATTTTATGTGGAAATAATATTTCCACATATTGGGTTTTACTAAGTTGTCGTCACGTTAAATATATGAACAACTGGGTTTTCTAAACCTGGTCTGACACTATTCCAGCCTTTTTACCTACCTCCTTTTCCTTTTCTGGGATCTTGACTTACTTTGACAGTTAGTTATGTATGTCATAGAGTTGCCATGGAAACAGTATCCAGCACACTGCTTTCTTTCTGCCTTTCCTATCCCACCCTCTTCTTTTTCTGAAGCCTGTTGCCATGGAAAAACTTATAATCCACCATAATTTTCAATAATCGTCCCCTTCCCCCATTTTGGTTTATTTTATTGAAACACAACACATTAAGGTAAAACACCTTAATTTTCAATAAAGCTGGAGATAGGGTTGCAATTTTTTGCTTAAAAAAATAATAACAAAAGCTGCTGGTGGATAAGGATTTCATGAAGTCTGAAGTGTTCATATTACAGAGAATGCATGTACGTGCATATGTCAGAGAGAAGGAGAAAGAGGATGAGATGGGGAAAAGTAGGAAGGTCTCAAATGCACAAAAATATGGAGGACCTTGTGGGACATCACTAAACATTGGCTGAGTTACACATTGTGCTGCATTATAATATTATTCATTTGATTTTGGCTTAGTGTGTCACTGAACATAGCCTTTATGGCTTGTAACCAATTCTTATGGCTTAGTTCAACATTCGTATGCTAATTACAAGTTATTCAATAAAGCATAGTTATACAACCCATGACTTAGCATGGTGTAGAAACCCAATCAGTGTGCAATTTGAATGATATTCCCCAAGATACTGTTATAAACAATAGAATATTTTCTCATCTATAATGCTGCCTCTCAGCTTCTCTACTTTTGGCAGTTCAGTCCAGTGATACCCTTGACAAGTACATCTAAAGAAGCATACCAGATGACACTTATTGGGTTTTGTGGCTATGCATCTCAGTTTCATTGACACAGACATTTGAAATTACAAAATCAATAAAATAAAATATAATAGTCTTCTGGCTATCAATTGATTAGTATAGCAGTTTCTAGTGTATATTATATACTGATATATCTAGCATAGGAACCCAACAGATTTTCTCCAAGAAAAAAAATTGAGACAGTTTTAAAATCAATTATTCACATGTACCAGGACATATGAATTTTCTTTATCCTCTCTCATGTTCAGCTATGTTTCATTTCCAAATGTCCTATTCTTATTTTACAACAAAAGGTAGAGAAGTGTGGGGTCATCAACAACAAGGAAGTATTTGTGGGAGATAAAATAGAAAGTGGCTTTTTACAGTTGTTGGACTTAATCCCCCCCTTCTGTTAATACATAATCAGGAATGATGAAAATAGGACAAGCATAAAAGAATGGTAGTGAAAATAGGATAGATAGAAAAGTGGTTCAGTCCCAGTAAGAATGAAGAACCACTAATAGTTCTAGATAAATGAGAATTTAATCATGACAATGTGAATGAAAGTAACTAAGTGAGGTGGGATGAAGAAGCAAAGCTAAGTGAAAGGAATGCCTTAACTGCTTAATGCAAGTAGTGCTTCAACAGATGGTAGGTGGCTTGTGAGTTCTATGTGATTTCAGTATTTCTAGGAAATATTTGTCTAAATGAGATGACTTTGTATGCTCTTTTTCCATTTTTTAGTAACTAACACACACATACACACACTATAATAGTTGAAATTGATTTCAGATTTAATTTGTATAGTTAAATTGCCTTTTAAAATGGTAGAAAAAGGCTTATATGTACGTATATAATAATACATTAAGTTATTCTGTGTATTGTTCTCCATAAATGCTCCCCTCTTGTTTTATAAGATAAACCATAAATACCTGATGTCAAGAAAATGGATAAGAAAATGGAAAAAAATAGTTTAAAGACGTGAGCTGGCTAGGAAGGAGTAAACAGATTAAATGCAGAATAATTTTGAAAGCATAGAAGAACATGTTTCTATGGAAACAGCAACCCACAAAGGGAGAAACTGTAAGAATAGAGAAAGGAGAAATTGAGAAAGGTGAAGCAGCCATATTGATATCCTTATTTTATAGTGATAAATCATTATTTGTGCCTTTTAATTGACAATTAAAATTAAAATATCAGGGGGTTGACACTGCTATATATGTAAAAGAAGACAAACCAATGGTGACAAACTGAGATAAGCATTTAAGCTGCTTAATTTATTCATCTTTTTAGATCTGAATGTCCATGTTTAAATACAGGAAGTCCGTTTTTTTCATTGCTGTTAATTAGTACCCTAATTTTGTAGTTCACCAAAATTGATATTATTATTCTGATGGCGAGTACAGCAGAAGAGCTCTTCCATTAAATTTGAAGAGGATGTCAGTGTAGCAGTGCTGGATTTTTGTTTTTGTTTTTGTTTTAAACAGTAAGAATTTACAGATTAAGAGTACTTCACCTTTTTACAGGGTGTGAACAATTATATACAAAGCAGCTATAAAGCAGCAATATTTTTTGTTTAGACTTGGAAACATATATATGCTATTCTTTTCTCTTCAACTTCCTTTTCACAACTGCTTTCAAGCAATTGTTGAAATGTTGTTAAAACACAACTTCTACCGGTAGCATCCCTGAAAAGGATGAACAACATGTTGGGAATTATAGTTAAATGTTGGGAATTATGGTTAAAACAACTTTTTTCTGATCTATTCCTGGTGTATTATATGATATCAATCTCCAGTGCGATCATAGAATCATGGAATGCTTCAGCCTGATAGCTCCACTACTTTGGAGTTTGGTGCTTTATTAGTACTGAAAAATGTTATTCTGTTCCCGGGGGCATGCTGAATAATCCCCTGTTGCATATAGGCTCAGTTTCTTATTTGTTGCTTCTTTGCATTATCCTGCACTTAATACCAGAACAACACAATTATGGAGGTTTTATCGCTGATTCATAATTTTGTTTCCCAATAAGTGCATCTCTAATCAAAGGTAAATGTTGAAGAAATATAAAGATGTATTTAACAGTAATACAGTAGTTTGGAGGAGAGGTATGATTAAGAAATTAAGCTATGAAAATGTACTGTTTGTTTTGCATACTCTTTCTCTTATGCTATCATTTCTAATTCCTGAGGAAAATAGTAGGTTTATTGTCAGTTTATTGGTCTAAATGGAATGGGAAGAAAAAGAAATCACATGCTGATACAATTTTTCAAGAGGCTAAAAGTACAAATGTAATCAATTGTTAAATAATTGATTAGTTATTAAAATTTAGGCAATCCCAAATGTGCACAATAGTTATAATTCTCAGTATCTTTTTTCTTCATTCATCAAAAATATCATTGCTTCTTATGAATTGTGCTTTGTCTGTATTACAGACTATAATATAGCCTTTCTGTTTTTGTTCCTTTTTTAATTGATACATTGTATTCTATCACTGAGGATTAAAAGAGATCACTCTTCAGTGACAACGTCTATACTGAAGTTAGATGAAGAATATTAATTTATTTTTAATTGTGTTTATAACTAATGTGGAAATAAGCATAAGGTTTTCAGAATGACTGCACCTGCTGACTGCTAATGTCAAAACACCAATGGCAAGGGGGTGGGTGAGACCCCCTGTAGTGCTGCACCGGAGTATAAAACCTAACCAATTTAATTCAAGGATACTTCTGAATTCAGAATCCAGGCCAGTATTTGAGACAATGTAAAATCATGATAATTTGTTTAAGTGTTTTCCCCCAAATTAACTTCATTACATAATCAATCAATTTACACTGTTAAAATTAGCCAATCTCATTTAGACCTCATTGGTTAAAATAATCAGTCTAAGCCATTGGACTTTTTAGCTATTGCCTATATAGCTCTCTATATAAATTAACTGCTAATTTCTAGATTCTATATACTATATATTTAGTAATTGGGGAATGTTTCCAGTATTAACAGAGCAATGGTATCATCCCTTCACATTACTGTTGTATAGTAATGACAGGAACATATATACAGTAGCCAGAGTATACTAAATAGCTGTCTTATACTGTCAGATCAAAGGTGCATCTAGTCCCAATACTGCCAAACACAGAATAAGAAGAAAAAAAACCCATTCTGCTCTGTCTGTTGGAGGTGACATTAATAAGACTGTGAAATGGTTCATCACAAAGCAGACAATATTTTACAAAATGGGGGTCAGGAGAGTATGCTACCTGTTAGTTACATTTGGCAGGCACAGTCGAGTTATTTTCTATTCCTACAAAATAGAGTGATGGAGAACCAAGAAAATTACAATGATCTGTGGCTTATGTGGGAGCTTGTGATGAAAACAGTTGATGGAGCTACTTCATGACAATGCATATTGTATGCAGCAATCATGGAAAATATATTTGTAGATTATATCAAAACATTGTTGAATGCCTGTCATGATATACTTAATAATAATAATGTCAAAATATGGCTACAAGATACAATTATTATATGAATTAGATTGTCTTGTTCAGTATTTTTATTAATGACCTGAATAAAAGGATGATAATCAAATTTGCAAATAAAATAAATTTAAGAGGAGTGACTAAGACTTTAGAAGAGAAAGAAAATATTCAAAAAGATCTCAGCAGATGAAATTGAACAATAAAATATAAAAACTTACATCTCAAAAAAAAAGGTAAAAAAGGAAGCATACAATGATGAGGGGGACCTGGCATGTGAAACAGGGAGTTCTGGGTCTTTAAATCACAAGTTGAATATAACCCAACGTGATGCAGCTTTTAAAAACGTATGTGCTATTTTGGAAGTATTAATAGGTTCAAGAATTAAGTTGGAGTCCATATCCTGGGATATAATTGCTCCATATTATTGTGCCTTGGTTATTTGGAATACAGTATCCAAATCTGGATGCGAGAATGAGTGGAATCTACAGCAAATTAAATTGAGATTAGACATTTAAACAGTTTTTGTGATGGTAAGAGCTGTCAACCAATGGAACATTACGGTTACCCTTTTCACTAATAGAGAGTCCTTTTTCTGAAATGCTTTAGCACAGGGGTCTCCAACCTTGGCAACTTTAAGACTTGTGGGCTTCAATTCCCAGCAAAGCTGGCTGAGGACTTCTGGGAGTTGAAGTCCACAAGCCTTAAAGTTGCCAAGGTTGGAGACCCCTGCTTTATCAGATCCTGCACTATATAGGAGATGACCAAAATGGCCTCTGTGATCCTTTCCAACTCTATGATTCTATGAAATTGGCTTGAAGTGTTTGCAGGAGTATTCTTTTCAGATGGTGGTCAGTGTAACATCTATTAATACAGCTTTTCATATGTATGTGTCAGAAGATCTGCTAATCTCATATAATTTAGATTAGAAGCTAAGAAAGTTGGGCATGGGTAATACTTGAATGGGCAGTTCAGAAATGGAAAAAACATCATAGAAGAAACTACTCCCAAACCATTCAAGAATGCTTTTACACTATCACCAAGAGGGAAATTTAAGGTCAAGGTATATTTACCACCACCCCTTTTTTTTTACATCTGTACACAGATAATATTATTATAGAGGTTTCCATTAGCCTACTGCTGACACATGTTAAAAATAAAGTTTTGTAATTGTGATATATAAAAAATCCTAGGATTGTGAAAAGTTGGTAGCTCAATCTAGATTGGTTATCTGTGATTCTTAACATTTTTAAATTATATTTTGAAGTAAGCTTTTTCTAAATGAATACATATCACAAATTTCCTAGGATTAAATATTTTTGTAAAGTACTTTGAAAGCCTTTAGGAGAGAGCAAAAACAAGACAAAACAAGGATTTTTAAATTGTAGAAAAAAAATCAAGGAAAACATGGCTTTTATTTTTGCAGTAAAGGAAGGCAATGGGTATAGCTGACCCAGGAATCCATCCAAGTATTGTTCAATATTTAAAATAAGCAGGTAAATCAAATGTTTCACAGTAATTATTTCAACATTTTAAATATCTCTTATACTCACAAATGGTGAGCCATTGACTTAAGTGTATCAAATATTAGAAAGATTTTTTTTTAAATTGACGTAGAAGAAAAAGTTGGGGTTGACGGGGTAAAAAAAACTTGCTCCCTAGCATTGCTAATTCTTGAAAGAATTCCTGTTCATACTCTCCAAATCAGCAGGTTCCAAAACCTGGCATTATTGCATATCTGTTACTAACAACTATAAAAAGTAAGGAAATCATTAGAGCCTTTAACCAACCCATACAACCTATAGCTTGTGACTTCATCCTTCTAACATTATTCACCCACGTTTACCACCTACTGCACACATGTCTTCTATCTTCAAATGCCTGCTGTCTGAGTTCAGGAACTGGGATTCTTTCCCAGTTCCTTTGTTGTCCCCACCCACCTGTGCTACAGCATGAACGAGTAGCAGTTCAGGATCTACTCTGTGTGTGTGTGTGTGTGTGTGTGTGTGTGTGCACGCACCCTCTTGTGCATGCCCACTAGTAACTTTGTTCACAACTCACCAGTTTTCTATATGTTAGTGTTACGTTGGAGGTCCACAAATGTTGATATCATGGTGCAAATATTAATCAAGTTTGTGTCCTGTGCTTCAGATGTTTTTACCATTATTTCTAATCCATCAGTGTATAATATCATTTGTTTTGTCTTTGATCTTTTATGAAAGAATGCTAGATAGGCCCTTGCTTTCAATGCTTTATTGAACTGCTTGAGAAAAATCATAGTTTCCTTATTGTTCTCCATGCAGCTTATTCTAGATTCCTTCAGTAGGTGATCTTTTAATATTCCCTGACGTTATCTCGGTCCAATTGTGCTAAACAGAGCCATCTAGTTAATATGTCAAGTTGATAATTATGGAAAATTGAAATCTGTGATGGAGTTGAACATGACTTTTCTCTTAACTGACTTTATTCAAGAGGAATCATGTTTATTCAAGAGAAATTGTGTTGTGGAATCAACCCACTAAACCTCCAGGTGACCTTAATGACCCGCTAAAAGAATGCAAATGTCCAGCTGTCTGCAAGGAATATAAATCCTTCCATTCCCCACCATCCAGTCAGAGCTGAAGAAGCTTATTGGATGAGAAGCGAAATGTCTTCAAAGAAAAACCCAGAAAGTCCAGTTGCCTCTTTAAAAAAAGCACCTTTGGGACAGCTATGGTCTGGATAACTGAGAATCTCCATAGACGTTTTTTTCTGATGCTTTCTATATTGTGATCATGTTGGTAAACTTGTTGAAAAAAAGAAGGCAACATTTCAATGAGAGAATGTGTATAAATATTTGGTACATACATATTTTCTAAAGTAGTAAGGAATTCATTTGCTTTCTGAAACATTAGCAATTCAAATTGGAAGATTAATCCTATCAATGGACTGTGAAGCTGCTCTTAAAAAGCTCAGTATTTACCTCCTAAATCAAAATCATGATAATTCTCTAATAATTAATGCCAGTTTTTAATTACACTGCAGAATGGACTGATAGTTATAAGATATAATGGACTGAGTTCTGTACACAACATCGTCTATTTAGGAAATTATATTTTTTAGGAAATGGCATTTTAGAAAATCTGTGGATTTGGTAATTTCTCAAAGCAAAGGAATAATGAATTATATCAATACAGCTTTTAACATCTTCTGTTTTCTAGTATCACAACCTCCGGATACTTGGTAAATGGCATACAGTATTCTGTCTTGAATTTCAGCTTTTCACTACTTTTTAGATAATAATGGAAATTAAAAATTCCAATTCTTTGCGTAATTTGACTCTGCAGTCTAAACTGCGATTCATCTGTGCTACCTCACTCTGTTCCTGAAGTCAGCTAATATTCTGGTCCAACTGACAGTGATTTGGCAACAGGGCCTGGTTGGTGCTCCTTCTGCACTACAGTCCCTGCAGGACCTGACCTCGCCTGCTTTTTGCAAGGAAGGCAATGATCACTGGCTGGCTTCTATGTACATGCATTTATTGATACCTGCTTTCTTCTTTGGGGATTGTTCCTGTTTAATTATCCCCCATTCTTTTCTTTTGCTTTCCTAGTTGCTTGTACATATAGAAGCCTTCAGTCCTTTCCCCATGTTCTCTTCTTCAACACTAATGCAGACCATTCCCCCCCTTTCTTATTATACAGTAGTTGCTCTGATGCTTTCTGATGGGTAAATTTTCTTATCTAACCAAATAAAACAGAACCTGAGAAAATCAGTTGGCAAATTGATCAAGCCTCAGATCAAACATCTTACAAAATAAATATTGAAAGACAATAAAACTGGCTTCCTTTTTATGCAACTTGATGTTCTTCCCCTTAATGACATCATTGTGTATACAATCCAATCTCTACCTCATGAAACACGAAGAGAAATTGGATTACATATGCATAATTGGCCGGCATGCCTGATGTTCCAATCATGTACACACAAATTCCAATCACTTTTGAGCTTAAGTTGTTCAACGAATAGAGCAAGATTTGCTTTAGTTTTGTTCAAATAGGAAAGCTAAACTTACAAAATGTCTGGTCACTCAATGGATGGTCATAATCCAAGAACTATCTGTCTGTGTATAAGTATAATGGCATTTCTTGGGACAGCATTTCGTTGGACTATTTTTTACATATGTATTTACATTTTCATCTTCTATGCATCATACTTTCAGAAATGAATTCAAAAGTCCATCAACATTATAAACTATTAATTGTTCAATTGTACCTGTTTATTAGAAGTAGTTCCATTGAATTTAGTTGAATTTATTTCTGAGTAGACACCTCTGAAATAATTTTAAGTTATTAAAATAATCAAGATTTGCAATTATTTTTCTTTCCTTCCATTTTTATTTGCCAGTAATGTTATTAAACTTTGAATTATGCAGTTTGTTACCAATAGAAGAGAATGTATGTAACTCAGGGTTGAACTGTGGAGTCCTTGGTGTCTCTGAGCTTGGTCGTTTGCTTGCAGATGTTTCATTACCTGATTCAATAGTTGAATAGAGAGTACCCAGTGGGGTAGAAAGCACTGACGATTCTATCACTTATTTGTTACAATATGTTTATTTGTTACTTAATCAATATGTTTTATGATGTGCTAGAAAATAAATATGTATTTTATTTATATGTTATATTCAGTGGTGAAATCTAACTTTTTTCACCACCGGTTCTATGGGCGTGGCTTGGTGGGGGGGGTCATGTGACTAAGTAGTCGTGGCCAACTCAACATCACTCATGGCAAGGTTGGGCGGTGGCACCTTGCTGTGA
>JANHFL010002999.1:26715-40445 GCA_032468155.1 Oxyrhabdium leporinum | reverse complement strand
CCATTTTGGCTGCCACTGTTCCTCGTCTTCGGATGAGGGGAATTTTCCTAGTCAGGGAGGAGAGATGCGGCTCTCCTCAACCTGCAAGATGCTCCCCTTTACTTCACCACCCCTACAGGGTGGCTATGGCTCCTTTCGGAACCCTCCAACAAGGAAAGCTCGGGGCAGGGCTGCAGAGCTCGTGTTCCTCACTCCCAACGCCACCGGAAGTACAACTGGAAGTCCACTCACTAATGATTAATGCTAGATTAGTGATAACACTTCACTTCACTGGACTTAAGAGTATTAGGATCTGACTGAAAAATTACAGGATCCAGCTAGGTTCTTATACACACTGATAGTGTTTGGAGAAGCTTATGCAAGTGCATCTCTCAAGTTGAATGATTATTTCTAAGATCTATCTGTCTTCCTCCTTGGAAGATGTTCCCATTTTACATGGCTGAAGTGGTGACATGGAAGCAGCAAGGGTAGTGTGTATTTAGAATAAGATCCATACAATGGTTGCAGTGAAGGTACTGTAATCCACCAGACTGTGGATCTGAAACCTGATTGGAAGAGATCCAGTTATTAGACAGTATGGAGGTGTCTAATAATTTTTCTTGCATAGTTAAATGGACCAGTTTCAATTTCTAGGCAAGCTGCTTAGAGGATGTGTACAGGGTGCTTGAAGCAATATGCTCCTCCAGTTGCCCTCTGGATGCTTGCCCAAGTTGGCTTCTAACTTTCAGCTGGAAGGTTATTAGAGATGACTTGCTAAACATTATAAATGCCTCTCTAAGAGAGGGTGGAAAATCTCCTAGTTTATATAAGACAAGTATCCTTCAAAGCTGGATGGTTTATAGGTAAGGGAAAGATTGAAGTGCTGTCATGAGTAGTTGCTTCTTAAGCACAGGTGATCCTAGAAGAATTATCTTTATCCATTTTTGACTTTAGTATGGGTTACATGGTTGAAATTTCTTTGATTAATCTAATGGATGGTTTTTGGAGATTAATATAAAGGATTTGAGTCTGTTGGTTCTGCTTAACATCTCAGTGACATTCAGTGCTGTCAGTGCTTCAGTGCTGTCAGTAATGTCACCCAATTCATTTAGGAATAGGAAGCACAGTTCTGGAATCATTGTATTTGTACTTTTCAGGCAGTTTTCAAATAGTGTCATTTAAAGACAGTTGCTTCTTGAAATAAGAGCTATTATAGGTTGTCCCCTAGGTCGCTGTTCTGTCTCCAGTGTTTTTGAACATTTGTATGAGGCTACGGGAAGAGATCCCCAGGAGATTTGAAGCTGGATATTCTCAATACATGATAATATCCAGATCTATTTCTTTGTGATTTTAGTGCAGCTTCCCTGCATATCTATTTTAAATCAGTAATAGGCTGGATAGGAATAATACACTGAAACTGATTTCAGGCAAAACAATGGTGCTTATTGTTACAGATCATAACCCCAATAGTGATATTTACAGCAATGACATTGTGAAAGTGTTGACACTTATGCAGTGATATCATCATGGAAATGTCATCTTGTTTTACTTTTAGAAATTTGAATTGATGTAAAACTCAACAACCAGGCTGATCTTGAAAAGAATGAAAAGGGGCTATTACAGCCATGTTTAAAGCATTGCATTGGTTGCCAGTTTGTTTTAATAAAAATACAATGTGCTGGCTATTACTTTTAAAGTCCTGCATGGCTTAGACTCTAAACTGTTTGAACATCTCTTTTTATATGAACCTCCATGCTTGAGATTATCTAAAGAGGTTTGCCTACAGTGACTGCAAGCTCTACTGGCAGGTGGCCTCTGTTGTCATGACAAGTTATAGGAATGCATTTCCTGAAAAGCTGAAGGTCTCACCTCTGTAGTAGGCTTTAAAACACAAGTTTTTGAATAGGCTTTTAACTCTTGTTTAATTATGAACTTTATTATGCTGATTCTGTAAACTGCTTAGAGAGGGCTGTAAAGCACTGTAATGCGGTATATAAGTCTAAATGCTATTGCTATTAATATTAGTTTTTCTGACTTTATATTTTAACTGTTTTAGTATTTTGATTTTTAATTTGGTTTTATAGTAAACTGTCAAGATTGTGCTATATCAGGGGTCCCCAACGCCTGAGTGAGCACTCTGATGCATGCAGCTACTTGCGCAAGTGGCTGGGGCATGTGCCTGCTGCTTGCATGGAAACACCCCTCTCCCCACCACCCCCGCCAGCGGCAAGTTGAGGACTGCTGTGCTGTTTTACATAAAGTTCAAATAATAATGTTAAGTGCACTCTTCTAAGATGATAACACTTACATATTTTTATCCATGGAATAGTAGTTATTTATGTATTGTATGAGATAAAGATCCTACTATTTCCATTCATGTGTCCTTCCCTCAGAAGCAAAGTTTTCTGAGTAAACAAACTGTGCTGTTGAGGGATTAGAAAGTGCCTATTTCTTTCATCAGTCTGAACTGAAAATCCCCCAAAGTATGATTGTATCCTACTAGCCTTTTCAGTGACATGCTGAGCTTACAACTTCATGTTTCGTTTTGTTTTTTTAAGTTTAATGGAAGAGATTGTTTAACTTATATTGGAACTTTCTTGCATCTTTCTTTCTTTTCATATAGGAACTTGATTAAGGAGTTCCTCAGATTGTCTCAGAGTTGAATCCCCACAGCTATAGAAGTATTTTTTTGCTTGAGAACCAAATACCATGTAATCTTAGATTTACCTCACCCCCCCCCCCCCATCTTAACACAATAGGAAAAACTGTGGTACTTTCAATCTAGAGTTTTGTAAATCACATGCTGTGATTTTTATTAGTTTATTTGTATTCTGTTTTTATTATTTTTACAAATAATGCAAGATGTGAACATATCCAATAGATCTTCCTCATCCTGTTTTCCCCACAACAACCATGTGAGATGGGTTGGGCTGAGAGAGAGTTACTCACCCAAAGTCATCCAGCAGGTTTTCATGTCTAAGGCAGGACTTAAACTCATGATCTCCTGCTTTCTAGCCTTAATCACTAGACCAAACTGGCTCTCAGTTTGATGAGAGATGATGGAATTGATACATTTAATTATGTGGTTATTTAGATTATTTGTATGCTCCTTTGGTATATTAATTATAAAAACAGAGGACATACTTAAACTGTAGAATTGATTACCACAAGACATATTAATGGCTACTGATGTTGGGAGCTTAAATAAATTCATGAAAAACTAATCTATGAAGGACTATTAATGTTGAAGCCTCAATGTCCCCACTGTGTTGGGGACTGAATTTCAGGGGGGAAAAACAGTTGTAGTGAAACCATGGTGGAAGAAGGTTATGTCTCTGTCTTCTGCTTTCATGTTCGTCTGAAAATATACAGTAGTTGACTATTGTGAGAAACAGAATCCTGGATTAAGATTTGCCTTGGCTTGATTCAGCAGGGCTGTTATTATGTTCTTATTATTTTCTTAATTACATTTCTAAATATGGCATTTTAAGTAATTAAAAGTGAAAATGTATTTATTTGATTTTATTCCTTCTTTCTTCCAAGAGCATAAGGGAGCAGGCATTGCAGTCTCTGCAATTTTTCCCACAACAGCATTATTTGAGATAAGTTGGGCAAAGAGAGAATGACAGGCCCAAAGTTACTCAGTGAATTTCCATAATTAAAGGTGGACTTGGATCTGGGTCTCTTTGAATCTAGTCCAAAATGTTAATTACTACGCTACCTTAGCTCTTGTATTTCTTTAGCATCACTTTTCAACATCCAGTCTTTCTGGTCAATGTTTTATGGTTTTTGTGTCAATAAATGATTTCAGAATAACCCAGAAACATTTTTTGAACTTAAATTATGCCATGGACTCATAGAATGCACAGTGCAGTTATAACAAGTCTCCTGTACAGCTACCACATTAATTTCTAGTCAGTGAAAGTGTTAATGCTGTTTGCCTAGCCATTATGTAGACTAGAAAGATCTCCTGCTAAAAATATGTTTTAATAAACTGAGTGAGAACAGGAAAAGCTCATCCTCAGCAAAAAGTATTGCTTAGAAACAAAATCCAGTGAGAAAAATACATATATAATTTGCCAAAAAGCGACATACATGGACACATATTGTATGCCGAATCTTATGTAATGCAGATTCTGAATTTTCAAAGATTGGTTATTTTTATATGGTAATTAGAAACAAACTAATCTTTTTGTATTGTTAGTATGAACATCAAATTTTATAACTCAGTGGACTTCATCTCTTTACAAAAGCAAAAGCCAGATTTAGTGCTTTTACAGTCTTTTGTGATTAGAACATTTAAAAATGCCAAAGGTGCTTGTATTTCTCATTAGACCCAGGCCTACACCATGGCAACACAGGTAACAACAAAAACGTGCTGGGAGCTTTTTAGTCCATAAAACCATCCATGGCTTGGGATCTGAGTATCTGCCTACTCCCATTGGTTTCTCTCTCTCCAATAAGATTGGAAAGATTGGGTTTTCTGGAGCCCTTCTTTAAGAGAAAGTCACCTGCTGAAGTCCTGGCAAGAAGCTTTCTCAGTTGTAACCTCTCTTTTGCAACAGCAGAAATTAGATTAGCTCCTTCCCTATTTACATTGTGTAAAATCATTAGGAGCTAGCTATTCTCAAAGGCTGCTCAAAGGGTGATATTTGTCAAGAAGGAAGCCCTCTGATATAGCATGTGTTAATGTTCACTTATTCCTTTAGCGTGAAGTTTATTTCCAAACAATTTCAAATTCATTGTTTTGGCTTCTTTCTTTTTAATCCTTTTATCTGGGAGGTTTGTAAATCACTGTGAGTCGCCATGGATTACAGAAGCATATAAACACATTTAACCTGGTATTGGCTTCCTTAAAAGGAGCTCCTTGATAAGCTTATGGTATTTGTGTGGTACTAGTTTTTTCATACTTTATAAAGGCCAATCCAATCCAGCAAGCTCTTAAAGGCTGCTATATTGGGTTATTGTTAGCAAGTTAAATCTCTGACTCTTTCAGACTCAGTTCCAGGATTGCCCTACACAAAATGTTTGGTCTGTGTGACCTAATGAGCAAGTTGCTTAGGGGAGTGGATAAAAAGATGCTACTTGTAGTATGAGCCTTGGTGGTGCAATGATTAGAGTGCAGTACAGAGTGCAGGCTACTTCTGTTGCCTGTTGGTTGCCTGCAATTTGGGAGTTCAAATCCCACCAGGTTCAAGGTTGACTCAGCCTTCCATCCTTCTGAGGTTGGTAAAATGAGGACCCAGATTGTTGGGGGGAAATACTGACTCTGTAAACAGCTTAGAGAGGACTGTAGAGCACTGTAAGTCTAAGTGCTATTGCTATTGCTATCCACCTTTTGAACTATTCAGAGAGTAGCAAATGAGCTGATAATCCTGTCTTGACAAAATATCACTTTGATCTTGGTTGAACCAGGTTTTCCCCTTCACCTATTACCAGATAGAAATCTTATACCTGTGGTTCTAATTTAGTTTCCAGTCTGGCTTCTGGCTTCCCATAAAGCACTTATTGTTACTATTTTATACTTTTCTTGATGGGTAAAGAAGCAGCGTGCTTTCTCTCTGTTTGCCTGCAACATATTTTTCCAGCAGGGAAAGTTCATAATGTATTAACATTTTCTGAGATGCCTTGTACTTTTTCAAAAGAGGGAAAGACATGGGGTAGTTAGTTTATTATTTAGTTTATTAGTTTAACTGCAGCATGTCTGTCCATATCTGGGAAAGCAACAGCAGTTGTTCAAGGAAAATGCAAAGGTATTAGTCTCTTCTATTGGAAAATGAATGATTCACAGATGAATGCTGTAGAGTACAAGAATGTCATCCAGTCTGCTGGAGCAGGTTAAAGATTAGACTTGGGTCCAATTCATCACAAAATCCATTGTAGTATAGTTAAGGATTTAGGAGGCATATCAAGATTAATACATACCTACATTTCCAGAACATTACAATACACAGAATTCAAACATGTTCAAATGTTTACAACAATGATTTTTGGTAGGATAAGATGGGGTAGTACATCTTTAGTAAGCTTTCTGGATTTTTCAGTCGGTTTCATTACCATCAAACATATCTGAGTTTGAGGGTTAGGGGAGAGAAGCATGTTGTTCATTCCTTTTGGATTCTCCTTTCTTTGGGGCTAATTCCAATTGGTGTTGGCAGGGAAGATAGATTTAGCCTAATACTCCTGCTTTTTGGCATCCCTCAGAATTCTATTCTCTAACCACTCTTATTTAATATGAAGCTCCCAATGAGGTAATCCCCTGGTACAGGGTGAATTATTTTGAAAATACCTATGATATTCAGCTATATACATCTCAACTCCAGGTTGACCAAGTGGTGTCATCAAACTTTTGGAGGTTGTGGGTATCTCAGTTGGGAAGAACAGGCTTCAACTTAACCCAAGCAAGATTAAATGTCTGTAGGTTTCGGAATCCTCTGCTTCTGGAGACTCTCCATGTTTAATTCTGGATAGGATTGAATTCCTACAGACAGAACTGTGTGTAATTTGGGGTTTATTTGGACTCTTGGTTCCTGTTGGAAGAATGGACACTGTTGTGGCCAAGAGGGCTTTTGCTCAAATCTTTGTTAATTGCACCCATTCTTGAATCAGAAAGTTCTACTTACAATCAATCCTACTGTGATTACTTGCCACTTGGACTACTTAAATATAATGTAGATGAGGCTACCTTTGAAGACATCCAAAATTAGTTCAGAATGTATGTGGTGATATGAGTAGTTATGGGCACATCACAGCATGCTTATGAACTGTAGCAGCTTCTAGTAGGCTTTCAGGTGCTATTAAAGTTGTTGGTTATTACCTATACATATAATTATTACCTATTACCTATAATACTCTTCAGCTAGGCTTTGAGGACTGCCTGTCTCTGATTGTCTTTGCTCATCCTACAAGATCTGGCAGGTGAACATACTTCAAGTTCCTTCCATAAAATAAAGACATTATGACACCTGGGAGATATGCATCTTCTGGCAAAGCATCTGCTCTTTGGAATAGCATACATCAAGAAATTTGGATGGTTTCAACCCTGTTGGCCTTCTGTAAGGACCTGAAAACTTGGTTTCTCCCCAGACTTTGGGCCAGAGTGTTGGATGAACCTACCTGACATGACATTAGATTGGAATATGCTGTGGTTTACTCGCATCTATCTTATATCAAGTGTTTTATTATTGGTTGTCCTAGGGTTTTTTTAAATGTTTTTTAGTCCTATGTAAATAATCCTATTTGCGAGTTAGGTACCTATGTACATTAAATAAATAGATAAGTAAAAATCAATGCTCCTGGTTTCCATGCATTGCTTACAATATTTGTTACAATACATTCTGCTCCCAATGAATATTTTAATGTATTTTATATTGATCTAAGCAATGGGAATTCAGAAATATTTTGTGGTATTCTAATTTTAAAAATAAGAATAAGAGAATGTGTGGGATTAGGCAAGATCCTTAGTTTTGTGTGCAGTATTAATCCGTTCTTTGGATTCAATTATTTTTTTAAAAATAGAACAGCTATTGTATTAGTGTAATAGAACATACAAACCTCCAAAAAGACTACCAGTATCTGAAAACCCTTTTTGTTCTTGTTCTTTCTCTCTTTGCCCTCTGCTGCCTCTTTGCCCTCTTCTTAGTATTTTTAATAATTTCTATTTGAATATTCTGTTTAATTGATTATTTTCCCACCACTGTTTTAGATCCGCTGTGACTTATCAGAATTGTTTTAGGAAAAATGCCCAATACGCACAATAACCATGTACTATATAACAAGGCTGCTATCTTTAGAGAAGCCAGAAACCTTCATTCCTACTAAATATTATAATTGTTTAACATTTTCGGCTTGTCATGCCTTTCCCAGACCTGGCTTTTCTACTTTTCTAGTAAGTTAAAATATCTTAAATGGTTTTGCTCTATATCTCCAACAATCCAATGAGATCTTTACATTTGAATAGCATTGTTAATTGGTAGAGGAGTGATTCCCCAACTCTAGTAGAGAATGCTCTTTATGCTTTCCACATGACTGTTGGACCCGCGTCTTTCCACACAGGATGACTTGATGACTCCTCAAGGTGTTATAAACACTGGGCAGATGGATGAAGGAGATGGATATGCAAGTCATGTTTTCCTCAATCCTTCTTGTTTGAGAGGTGTAACCCAGGAAGAGAGACAAGAATACTGCAAGTAAACAACTGGCTACACCAGTTTAGATTCTTCCCAATGGGAAGAGTTTGGATTCTTCCAGATCCAAATTGTATTCAAATTCATAATCCAATGTATTTCTGAGATGAAGGACTTCTGGTAAGCGATGGGTGACACTTAACAAAAGCTGGGAAGAATGTCCACAGATGGTCTTGCAAATCTGAACTAGAGAGCTATAAACTGAAACCTTTTTGGGGTGAAGGAATAGACTCCAGAAAAGAGCATGGTGTACCTTTAGGAAGGAATAATTTAAGTTAAGTAACCCAAGCATTCCAATACAATGCACAGAGTTTAGGAAGCAAATAGAAATTCTATTGCCTAAAGTTGAATATAATTTAAAAGGTGTTAGTGAAATCTTGTGGCATAGAATTCATAAGTAGAATTCATAGGCTGAAGACATTAATTCATTGAAGGGTGGCTAAATAAAGTGCAAGAAGAAGTGGCATTATATGTGAAAGAATTGCCACATACTTGAGTCTGAGATCTAAGAAATTAATCACAAAGATCTAGTTTGAGGAATTTGGGTAATAATACAGGTACGTTGTTGTAGGCTGTATACTATGGATCTCCACATCTCTCAAAATATTCTGCATTCCTGGAATAAATTACACATATGTCAGAGACAAGATAGTAATAACAGAATGTTTTAATTATATATGTAGTCCTCAACTTACTACCATTCATTTAGTGACCAAAGTTACAGTGGCACTGAAAAAAGTAACTTATGACCGTTTTTCACACTTATGACATTCAGCAGCATTCAGATGCTTGGCAACTGGTTCATATTTATGATAGCTGCAGTGTCCTGAGGTCATGTCATCACCTTTTGCAACTTTCCAACAAGCAAAGTTAATAGGCATAGATTCACTTATAGATTCACTTATCAACCCTGTTACTAACTTAACAACTGCAGTGATTCACTTCACAACTGTGGCAAGAAAGCTTGTAAAATGGGGAGAAACTGACTTAACAACCATCTCACTTAGCAACAAAAAATTTGGGCTCATTTGTGGTCTTAAGTCAAGGGCTACATGTACAGACATATGTTGGAAATTCCACTCAGCCAAGACTGCAAAGTCCCTCGAAATCCTCAGGAGTCTTGCTGTGACTGATTAAAATCAGGAGGTTGTAGAAGAGAGAAAAGGATTGGCTGTCCTAAACCTGGTCCTACTCAGTATGGAAAAGTTGGGTTGGTTGGTTGGTTGGTTGGTTGGTTGACTGGGTAGTTGAAGACATAAAAGCAATGGGAACCTTGGAGAAGAAATGAACACATAAACTTGGAATTCAAGGTACCGCAGAAATGGAAACTGGAGCATAATTACACATGCACATTAGATTTCAGGGTTGACAGTATCAACAGACTTGAAGAAGTAATAAGTGGATTCACATATACAGAAACCCACAGGTTAAATGGAACACAGAGCAGTTGGAACTTCTCATTAATATGAAATAGAAAGTATAATTATAAACAAGAAAAAGCACAAGAAACAATTTTGGAAGCAGAAGTTTTTAACTAAGATAGGTGTTAAAAAGTACATAAGCAGGAAATGGAATGGATTTGATTATCAAGGAGGTACACAGTTCATATCTCTTTTTGTGACCTCCAGAATCATGGAGGATTGCATGGTGTTCAAGAACTGGAGAAAGATAAATCTTCCTATCTTCAAAAAAAAAAGGGGGGGGACCAAATGTTAATTAGCATTTAGAAAGAGTGCCATAGCTTGGTAAGTGTCAGCATAGGTTCTGAATAACAAATGATACCAAATTAACCTGACTTTGTTTTTTAATACAATGACTAGCTTAGTTAACCTGGCCATGAGAATATGGTTGATATGATTGTGCTGTGACTTAAGCAAAACTTTGAACAAGTCTTCCAAAGATCCAAATGTGAGCTGGACCTATGCTATCATTAGACAAAAACTAAGCTGAACAATTGTAGGCAATGAGTCAAGCTGAAAGATGTTCAGTTAAGCGTGTTAGGTCAAATATTGTTCTAGGCTTTGTGCTGTTCAACATATTTATAAACAATTTAGATGATTGGTTATAAAATATGATTAACCAATTTGCAGAAGACATAACCTTAGAGTAGAATAGCAAATACATTAGAGGAAAGTATGAAGAATTAGGAAGATCCTGACAACACTGTGCAGAAAGCAGCAAAATGAATTTCCACAGGGACAACTGCCAAATCCTATATGTAAGGAAAAAAAAGAATGTAAATATAGAACAGTGGGGAACTATACTTTGTAGCAGTGCATATGAACAGGATTTGGGTGTCTTAGTGAATACAAGCTGAATATGAATAGCATCTGCAAAATAGGCAATTCTATATTGCAACAATAAGAGTGCCGAGATCAAGAGAAGTTATTGTTCTCTCATTTCCATATTAGTCAGGCCACACCTGGAATTTTATCCCTGGTTCAGGGCACCTCATTTCAGAAAGGACTTTTCCAAACTGGAGCAAATTGATACAGTATGTGGACAGAAAGACCCATGAGGAAAGCCTGAGGCATTGGTCATACTTTAGCCTGAGTTAGAGAAGATATCAGGAAGACTTCAGGTATTTAAAAGGTTAGCATGTAGAACACAGAGCAGAATTGTGCAGAGTTGTTCAAGAAAATACGGTAAGAAACAATAGGTTTAAATTACAAGGAAATAGGTTACAGTTGAACTTCAGGAAAATTTTCCTTATGGTAAGAGCTGTTAAAAAATGGAACAGATTGCCTTGGGAGGTGGTAGACATACCTTCACTTAGAATTGTTTAAAGGGACTTGATGGCCTTCTTACATTGTATGATTCATACCTCAGTTTTAATCTGGTTATTGAGGTGGAAAATTTTAGCTTGCAGAGATTTTTTTAAAATAGAAAATACGTTGTGTTATACAATCTTTATTTTCCCTTCTCACTTCTGCATTTAGCCTGATGTTGGGATAATGGTTCATTGGCTGGCTAGAACCTCCTTATAATTTAATCATATGATGCATATTAAGTGGTCTTAGAAATGGTTTGAACAAATGATTCTAGAAATTGTATTATTTTAAATTCAATCCAGGTAGTTCTGAATTTACAACCACAATTGAGGCCAAAATTTCTGTTGCAAAGTGAGACAATTGTTGAGTTTTGCCCCATTTTATTATACTTCTTGTGACAGTTAAGTGGATCACTACAGTTTTAAAGTGAATCTGGTTTACCCATTGACTTTGTCAGAAGGTTGCAAAAGGTGATCGCATGACCCCAGGATACTGCAACCATCATAATTTTGAGTCATTTGAACAAGTGTCCAAATTTTGATCGCATGACCATGGGAATGCTGCAACAATTGTTCAGTGTGAAAAACAATCATAAGTCACTTTTTTTTACTGCTGTTGTAACTTTGAACGGTCACAAAATATAAGTTGAGGATTATCTGTATATGCCAAATAATGATGAATCCGATGTTTATAACATTTCTAGTATAGTTTCCTGATCCTTCTCTATAATTAAATATTTTACTTAATAAACATTTTGTCAGCGTTCCATCCAAGTTCCAATAACTCATTCAGCACTCAAACACAATTAGATCCAAGTAAGAATTTATTAAAGAAACCATGTTGGCACATCTGGGAAAACCTGAATCTGAAGGCCCAGGTTTTTCCACACCCAAAAGAAATAAAAGATCCACCTCCAAATCATCATCAAAGATCACATTCCCCAATCTTCTTCCAAAACCAACTTCCTTTCTCGTCTTGTCACTCCTCTTCCAGGTGCTGGTTAGGATGGCCTTGACACACTTGAAAATAATTTTGTTTTGGCTACTAACCCCTCTAAGTGTATGAGAAAGAACTCCCTCCCTGATTCCCATATGCTATTATGTGGCAGCTGCAGGGGCCTTGCAATTATGGCTTCCAAGGCTGACACACTTATTCTAAAGGATACCTAGAAGGTTTTTGGGCAAGAGTTTTTGTTTACCATTGCCTTCTTACTTGGACTGAGAGAAAACAACTGGCCCAAAGTCATCTAGCCATCTTTGTGTACAAAACAGGAGTAAAACTCACAATCTCCTAATTTCTGGTCTGGTATCTTAACCACTATATTGAACAGGCTTTCAGAATGTTTGCTTAAAACTTTTTTTTAAGGGACTTCAAAATGATTTATTATTTGTTTGTTTGTTTGTTTGTTTAGTGAATTGCTAAATAAATCACAGTGTCATTAATGAAACTCATATTTATTTATTTATTAACTAAAGTTACATGGCCACACAGTGTGATTCTGGGAAGCATACAACAATTAAATAAAACAGCAAATACATAAAAACAACAAAGCAGTAAAGTAATTTGTATGCCTAAAATTAGCCTACTTATTGGATTACCTTGTTTTCATAATGTTATGGTATGATAATATGACAGATAATATGACATACAATGTTTTGCTTTTGACTGATAAAATCCTAAATGGCTTGGGCCCAGAATATTCAAATGACAATCTCATTCCATATGTCTTTTTCATAACTCTGACGTAATTGTTCAGTTGCTGAAGTTGAGCAACTTCAGGTAGAGGAACACAGAGAAGGAAGATTCTTCAATTGTGATATTCTATTTTTTAGCAGTCTTTTCAAGGAGGGTTGTGTTATTGGTTTGCATCCAATAAAGATATTTCTCTTCTCCCAAACATGATAATTATTATATTCCATAGTCTTGAGAATGTGAACATCTCTGTAATATGCTGCAATAAGTTACACATTTTATATAGTGTTTTCCTCCTGTATTGTTTAATATTATATTCAGTGACTATTATGCTTTTATTTTTATAGTTATTAATGTGCTTGGATAATATTGTAGCTGTCATTAAGCATATTATATGAATATGCATAACTAGATGAAGGAGCGTTTAATTTTGCTTTATTTTGTTAAAAATATTGCATGTTAGCCTCACCCAATTTGGTACCATGCAGATGAGCTGGATCTGAAATCCAAATAATTGCATCTACTAAATGCCAGGGTGGGGAAAGCTGTGAGATGCAATTATTGCCCTGAAGAACAAGATCAAATATCTATTTATTACACATTCTGGCAAATTGTACAAGTATAGCTTGGAGCAATTGTATTTTTTTAATTTTAACTCTCCAATAAGTGGTATTATCTCCATCCGAATGCTTAATAAAGCTGAATAAATAGTAACAATTACAGAATGATCCACTATTATTTTGTCTAATTCTTTTTTAATCATATTAAATCCAGAATGCCATTATATTACATTATATCTTGTGGCAATATGTGTATAACCATATATTTGCTATATTATTCTACATTGTATATAGAATATCTTATATTCTTGACTGTCCACTTCCTTCTGTAGATAATAAACCACTTGTCTGTGTTAAGTAATCAAATCAAATCTTTATTATGGTCATAGACAAGCTTAGGAAGGGGAAAACACAAGCAATTTTAAAAGCTACAGAAAAATACAACATACACAAGGTTAAAAAAACTAATTCTATCTATCTATCTATCTATCTATCTATCTATCTATCTATCTATCTATCTATCTATCTATCTATCTATCTAT
>JANHFL010002998.1:121540-140624 GCA_032468155.1 Oxyrhabdium leporinum | reverse complement strand
TGGAGACTCTGCCATCTAACTTGGAGGATGTCCATGTTCTACCGCATGAGTTTACTACAGAACACTTTGTTAATGTTCAGGAAATGGGCCTTATTTTACCCAATATTTATTTTCTTGGAAAGCAATGCACATCCATTGTTTTCAGTGGAAGCCTTTTTCCCCCTCACTCCAGGTTACCGCCATGTATAGGAATGTGGTGTGTAGATTTTCCCTGGAACTATAGGAGGAACTCGCCTCAGCTTTTTCCATGCTATCTGACATATTAAACCACTTCCTAATAACTGATATAAAATGTTTTAGAACCCTAATGTTGTATCCTAACGATGCATTTAGCAGAATGTTTAATGTAGCCTGATCTCTGCAATTAATGTATCTTTATGGATGATTGTTTTAGTTCTAATGCAGACTTGCTTTTTCAATTCTGAGAATGCAAATGATATAATGTGCAAATACCAATTTTTTTTAAAAAATATAAGTAATGGATTAAAAATTATAGTCATAACCATAAATTAAAATAAAATGAGCTTTTATTTTAATTTATGGATCACTTATACACTTTCTTGAGTTGGAATACCTATTAGAACATTCTCACACTTTTTTTTCAGAACTCGGCCCAGGTAACTTGTCAAACAACACAGGTCTCTGAAGTGCAACTTTTCATTGCCAGTTTCATCAAAACAATCATTTGGAGGACTAAATGGAAAAATTGTACCAAGCATATAAAAATAACATCTGTAGTTTCATTTCTTTCATAAGGCCGTGTTGTTTAAAATTTGAGCGACTATTCTTAATCCATGTATTTTATTCCGTTAACCCTCCTTGAAAATGGAGACATGGAAAGATAGGATATAAATAATGTTCTTTAAATAGCCTCCTGGGGTGGGGAAAATTAAATTGTCTCCTTTTGTTAGATTTTCCCTTTGCATAGCACAATAACTTTCGGAGATAAATATAAACTGGCTATCTCCTGTTCCTGGTGTGTGGCCCTAAAATAGGATTTCTGATCCTGTTGTGAGGATCTGCTGAGCTAGAAGCTCAATCTGCAGAGTTCTTTGTAGCCCATTATGATATTAGAAAGATAATTATTGAGCTTCCCTTAATTAGACTAATGCATAGGAAATCTGGCAGAGCAGACTGTGTGAAGTAAATTATATATACCAATTAGTAGATGGAATACACAGGGAACAAACAGCAAGACAAGCTCCATTGGACACAACTAGTGTATGAATACACGCAGACAATTAAGAAGTCAAGGTATATGAGTCTCCGCAAAGGTACTGAATTTTGTGGAAAACAATGCACATTTTATCAGCTCTTCGACAAAATGGAATTTTTCTTCCCTCTGTAAAAAAATATCCATTTCTGCTTCACCGAAAGCAAAGCAGCGACATCTTCATCTGAATTTATGAAAGATAATACAATCCTTCATGATGCTTCATGTTTATAGGCGATACATTTTTTAAAAATATCAAATACAGGCAAAAAGTACCATTTGAAGGTTTTCATTTACAGAACTCTTAAATGACCTTATCACAAGTAAAACTACAGCAGGTCACATATACTCTTTGGGAATTCTTCCCAAATGGAAAGATATTCTCCCACAATTCTCCTATTAGAAGAAAAGTTCTGGGTTCAAATCCAAGCCAGGGCATGAATGAACATACTGGACATACTGGAGTTTGGTTTTACCATGAATGTATTCCTGTCTTATACAAACAGCCTTTAAATCACACATCTGTCTTTAATATACTTTTACCCCAGTTAAACTTATCAAACCTCCCGAAAGGATCCAAGAAATTACTGTGTCTTTAGAAGTAGACTTGATTGTGTGATCGCACATACTGTATGTGCTTGTACCCAGGAGATAGCACAGAAATAAAATAAGTAAAACAAAAAAACAAAAAACCCAAACTGCCCATCTGAAAGAAGATAAAGGTGATGCAAATCCTCCTAGTAAACCTCCGATAAGGGAGGAGGAATTAAAAGCATTAACATAACAAAGTCCAGTGATCACATGTAACAACAGTATGAATAACAGGGGGATTAAAAAAGGCAAGGAATTTCCAGGAATCTCTGTAAATAAATGTTTCTTAGATTGTAAGCTTGGGTTGTAATTAAGATACACTTACCCATTGCGAAGATAAGACTAGTGTACACTAGAATATGACTATAAATTATTTGCGTAAAAATCACTTTTGTTGGTAGAACACTGTACCCTATGTCTCCTTTAATTTCTGCCAGTTTCCATTCCTCCAACATCAATTCCAAGGTAATTGTTTTCCAGCCCCCTGCTTAGGTTTTGAGCTGAACCCAGGCTGAAGCTTTCAGTTCTGTCTGACATGCTTACCAGGGTATTAAGATCTTCAGGAGAAAAGTTTCTCTTTGAAATAGCACCTTAGAGATGTGTTTGATAGCAATGTAATGGTGGGTCTTCTTGGTGATGAAATACCCTACTAAGGGAGGACAGGTCAAAACATTTTTAGTTAGACAGGGCTGTCATGTACAAGCACGGATTTGCACTTCAGAAATTGGAAGAGGGTTAGGCTTTGTTATTGCTTAAGAAATGTGTTTTAGCTGGGTTTTGAATTTGGATTTTAATTACATTGTTGATTTGTCTATGGAGATTCTCAGTCATCCAGGTCAATGTTGTCCCAAAGGTGCTTTTTTTCAAGAGGCCATTGGACTTTCTGGTTTTTCTTTGAAGATCTTTCACTTCTCCATCCAAGAAGCTTCTTCAGCTCTGTCTGGATGGTGGAGAATGGAAGCATTTATACTCCTTGCAGACAGCTGGTAATTTACATTCTTTTTAGAATGTACCTGGAGGTCTCAATGACTCTCTATGAAAATAAATCCTTCTGTTCCCCACCATCCAGCCAGAGCTGAAGAAGCTTCTTGGATGAGAAGCGAAACGTCTTCAAAGAAAAAACAGAAAGTCCAGTTGCCTCTTCAAAGAAAAAAAAGCACCCTTGGGATATATCTCTAGATAGAAATGATGTGCCTGATGTACACCTATGTGGTGGAATTGTACATACTGTGGTATCATCACCAGTGTTATCACCATCTTGTCTGCATATCAGGAAACATATCTGAGTTGGCAACAAAGGTGGCTGTGCTGTGTGTGATTTTGATCCTGGGCTAATCACAAATAGGTCACCAGCTTTATTCATACCTTTAGTAGTTTCTCAAGTAGTCACTGCAGTTCAAAAGTGCATTTATAGTATGCATATAGTAGTATGTTTTTGTCATCATTTGCCACACAACATTTTTCCAAGTCAACTGATGCAAAATTCAGTAGAAGAGAACTGCAGTCTTTAGCTGGTCTGAGGTTGTGCAGCATGACATTTTTTTTTTTAATAAGGGCAAAGGCCTTAGCAAAAATGGGGAATGGGGAATGATGGCAAACTGCTTTGATGTTCCCTATTTCTGAAATTGGGTTTTCTCTTTGTTTCTGAACTGCATGAAATCTGTTTCAGGTTTTAAAACAAACTTTTAAAGTATTCCTCACTTCAGAGTTTTTTCAAAATTTCCACTAGTACAGGGGTGTCAAACTGACATCGGGACTATTTCCCCCTTCACTAAACTGGGCGTGGGCGTGGCCAGCATGTGACGCATCTGGCCCATGGGCTAGGATTTTGACAGCCCTGCACTAGTACAATTTGGAGAGGCCTCTGGATCCACAGAAGGGAGCCAGAAAAGAGAATGTAGCCTTGGGGGCCAAAGCATGGCGTTTTACAAATAGTTATTCATTTAACAAACATATTTTGAAGAGGAAGAAATCCTACAGCTCCTGCTTGTAGCAAGTATCCACAGGTGGGGTTGCAGCAATAGTTAATATTGTTAAACATTTACTCAGAATTTCCTACAAATTGCTTGAAGTCAGGCTTGCAGTATTTGATTATTGATTATTATCAATAATAATTTTATTATTGAAGTCAGGCTTGCAGTATTTGATTATCCTTTCGTGAAGGATACACAACATATATTCGGATAACTGGAAGATTCAAATACTGTTAGAAAAAAAGTGGCAACACTTTCAGGCTTAGACAATCACCTTCTTTGGGGTTCAGTGTCACTTGAGTATTGATTCAAAAATCTACAAGATTTTTCAGTGAGAAGCAGAGCAGGAGAATTGTTGGCCCATAAGAAGCAATTCTTCTTATTACCATAGCAATTTCAACATCCTGGAAAACTTATCATCCTTCTTTACATGGTTCCTCATACTTTGAATGCTCATTTCTTTTATAATTATCTGTATCCATTTTGTAGATTTTGGCCGTGTCCCAAGAACAAGGACAAAACCTGTCTTCAGCAGTTTTAGCTACAGGATAAAAGGAAGAATGCATAGAATGCTGGGGGGAAAAATTATTATCATATACTTACTTCCACCCATATTGAAAACATGTTCCACTTTTGATAACCAATTAATTTTAGCCTTTGAAATTTTTATTTCATTTTTCCATCCTTCCAGAGACTGAACTAAGTGCACATACTTTATAAACATGTTTCATTCAAACTTGTGTTTCACTTCAAATCTCCAGGAACCACGGGAGAACTCATCAAAACAGATAGCTTTGATATGTATTCTGGAGGTATGTGAATTTGTTAATCCATTATGTATTCATAGTGCAACACTGGAGGTTAAGGGAAGTTAAAAGTACAAGAAAATTTCCATAAAGCACAGAAATTGTTGAGATGGTTAGCTTATATTATTAGTTAATATTAATTATACTTCTGTAGTTCCTTGTAACTTCAGAATACAGGCTAAAACTCATAAACTGGGAATCCTCCAGGTTGAATTTCTATAGTTATTGTAGTCTATTGTACCTAGTTCCACTGTAGTCTATTGTACCTATTTCCACTGTAGTCTATTGTACCTATTTCCACTGTAGTCTATTGTACCTATTTCCATTGTAGTCTATTGTGCCTATCTCAAAGGGCTTCAAACAAAGCTAAAGGTTGGATCAGTCTATGGGATTATTCTTGCATACAGAACCCTTCACCAGATACAGTTTCTAGAATTCTATACAGCGTACATTTGGAATGCACAAGCTGATCTATAGCATTTGGCTGCTTTATTTGGGGGAAGGGGGGGTTGTTACATTATTTGTTAAGAAACACTGTGATCTCCTTTATTAGTTACATTTTCTATATCTCGAATGTTCACAATAAGTAACTTATACACTTTTTTCTCAATTTCTCTGTAAGATATTAACAAGTTGCTGGATTTTATGAAAGAAATTAACAAAGGCTCCCTTGTGCTCCTTGCCTCTTATGATGACCCAGCAACAAAGTAAGCAAACTATTGAAGCATTTCTTTCATTTTATTGGTCTTGTGGTATAATTTGTTTACATGGAAATAACACATAAGGAAATCCATATTTGAAAGTTCCTGTTAGGGATGTAAGCACTATATGATCCTCAGTATGACACTGCTCTTTTCACCTCCTGCCAAAATACACCAAGATCAGTTCTCAGTTGTTAATATCCTTTTTTTGATGCAGAGGAAACAAGACAGATGGTCTAAAATTCCCTTGAGTACTGAGTATGTGTTAGAAATTCTGTTAGAAATTCTGTTTATATATAGCACCACAGCTCAAATAAAATGTACAGTCATCATGTGCTTTACTGCTTAACTGTTTTAACTGAAACAGGAAACTCTACTTAGAACAAAAGAACAGATTACTGTATTTTTCGGAGTATAAGATACTCCAAAGTATAAGACGCACCTAGCTTTTGGGGAGGAAAACAAGGGGGGGGGGATCCGCCTCTGCCTCCTAGCAATTTGCCTCCTTGTAGCAAACAGCAAACAGCCTGTTTCAGCTTCAGCATAGCCTGATTAGCACAAGCAGCTGATTGTCAGTCAGATAGGCCTCCCGATGATCAGCTGTTTCAGGAGGCAGGGATTGCATTGCCTATTGCTGCCTCCACACGCCCCATTTTCAGCCTCTGCATCCCATTTTTGGCCTCCGTGTGCCCCATTTTCGGTCGCCACATGCCCCATTTTCCAACCGTTCTGGTCCCCGCTGCCCGGAACGGGCTAAAAACAGGGCACGCACAGCCCAAAAATGGGATGCGGAGGCTGAAAATGGGGCGCGCAGAGGCGGCACTAGATGATGGTGATCCCTGGATTCCAACAATGAATTCCAACAATATGGGATAACCTAAGATGAATACACCCTCAAGGTTGACACATATTATGAGAGAACTTATTCACTATGTTAATTTATTTATTAATTACATTACTTTCAATTAACATGCAAGTTAATGAATAAATTTCATAAATTGCCCTTTTGAAGTAGTTGGAGATTCTGTAGTTTCTAAACCAGTAACACATTTAATAGACAATTAAAGGAATTGATATTATTTCCCTGACCTTTGGAGTAACAAGCTTGAATATCCTGTTCTAATAAAGCAATGAAAGATTGCGTTATACCGCATAAATATGATTCCACAATCTTAACAGGACATGACTATAACAATATAACTGTTTAAATATAATGGATATCTCAGAAAAACTTTAGTAAATGTTAGTTATACTGTTGCTGGATATCTAACTCAGGAATAGGAACATTAACTTGTTTGTTTAAGTCTTGCCCTATTATTCACATGCTTTGGACTAACGTCGGCAGATTTATTACTATGACACTAGATCAATTGTTGTTTGAAAGGTGCTTACAATTTGCTTAGCTATAGCCAGAGTTTTGAAATTTATCAAGATGGCATGCACTGCAGGTCTTTGCAACATGGATTTGGCTGAAGGAATAATTAGACAAGACTGGAAGGTGAAGTGAAATGTACAGTCCTTTGACAGCATTGGGATTATTGATATGTGTTGCTTATCAGTGTTTCCATTTGTCTCTTTTCAACAAAGGAGCAAGAAAAAGGACAAACTTCAAAAAAAATTTCAGTCAATGTTTGTGGAATTCTTTTGTTTATAACAAATTCCAGAGATGTTTTTGTTCTTTGTTGCTCTGCTTATTATTTATATAGTACAGAAAGAAAAGTGATAAGCATTATTTTTAAAGGCTCCTGGGCAGTTTATGTTAATATATAAAATTAATTGAAGACATGCTTCTGTACGTTGCAAGATATTGCAACTATAAATGGCCCTGAAGTTTATTTTCAGCTGCAGAAATATGGGAAGGTATTGTGCAAAAATTCTACCTTATTTAAATGGACAGTAAAGCAGTTTGGATTGCTAGTGCTCTAGTATTCTAGTACTGTCCTAAGCATGTTGCAGTGCAGTGGAAGTAACTCCAGGGAATATAGGAGTATAGTAGCAACAAATGTTGGATAAGAGGGTGGGAGAGAAGGAGGCTTCTACTTTTCTGGAAAAGGATGGTTTGGGATATAATGAATCCAAAATCTGTTTGTTTTGGGTTTTTTCTTTGTCTCACACCAACTTAAGAGGATTCGGAATCCCAATTCAAAACGTCCCGTTTTGATAGTTTCCTGCAAAACAGCAAGGAAACAGCAAAATAGAGACAGACAGGCCTACATATGAAAAATGTAAGGATGCTTCTCTTCTCCACCTGCCTGGATGGAGAGGGAAACTCCTGAAACTTTGGCTCTGAGAACCACAGAGCTGTTGCGTGGATGAATGGTAATAGCTAAAAGAGAAAATATTTTATGCAACAGAATTGGGTAACAGAGAGTGAGGAGAAACTATCTGCAGTCTGAATGAGCTTTGTATAGATGGAACTTCTGCCATCTTCTGTCTTCTGAAAGGCTGCATTGCGAAGTGCTGAATTGATAAATCTGCTAATTCTGCCGCTGTTATCCTCCATAGTTTATGTTGCTGTGTTAAAGAGAAAAATATGACAAATTAATTTTCTGTCTCTCAGGCTAAATGATGAAGCCCGGAAGTTATTTTCTGACTTAGGAAGCAAATATGCTTCCGAGATGGGTTTTCGAGATAACTGGATATTCCTGGGTGGCAGCGGACTGAAAAGCAAAAGTCCATTTGAACAGGTGCGTTGTGATAACAATAGCTGTGTACTACAATCCCAAGTGACACCTGCTGAGATGGTTTCTTATTTGGTTACTGAAGGAAATGGCAGAATCAGAAAACTCCTAACCCGCCTCCAAACCATTGATTATTAGGACTACAGCAGAACCAGAAATTCCCTTTCCTGGCAAAGAGGAAGTCCTCTGTTAATGTCATCTCCCGAAACTGGGCTGATCTGGTTCATTCCCATGGCAGGTCTTCCTGTCAGCCCTTAGATTTAGGCAAGGGTAGAAAACAGGATTGTTTTGGGATGTGTTTTCATGTGGTTAGGTTACTGTAGTAGAATCTTTCCAAGCCCATCTCTGCTTCAGTTTATACCTAACACAATCAAGGTGAGTTGTTTCAAATTCTTTTCTTATACTTTCTGCTTCCCTAGGACTCAGATGTTTTATATATATATATTTTATTTTTTACTTTTTCTTCTTCTTCTTCTCTGAATCCAACCCACATTCCTTCTTCACACCTCTAGAATTAAGATTTTCTGCAGTATTGCCCTGCAGCTGGTTTGACTGTTTTTCTCTTTCTATTAGAAGCTAACTTTTCTATATTGCTCTTCTTCTTCTATCTCTGTCTTTTATCTCTGGAGATAATCTTTGACTTACGACCATTCAGTAAATAAGGGTTAGAATTAACAATGGCCTCAGAAAGGATACTTTGGAGCCTGCGAAGCACCTCTGAACATTAGAAAATGCCACACCACCACCTCACGTGATTGTAATCTGGGTTCTTAGCAACCTGTTGCTCTTATAACTACAGGTAGTCCTGGAGTTACAACAGTTCAATTAGTGATCTTTCGAAATTAGACACAGTCTAATTAGAACGGTACTGAAAAATGTGATTTATAAACCATTTTTCACCCTTATGACTGTTGCAGCATCCCCATGGTCATGTGATTTACATTCGGATGCTTGACATCTGGTTGATATTTATGATGGTTGCAGTGTCCTGGGGTCATGTGATCACCTTTTGCGACCTTCTGACAAGCAAAGTCAATGGGGAAGCCAAGCTCATTTAACACTTGTGTTACTAACAACTAGAGTGATTCACTTAACTGTGGCAAGGTCATAAAATGGACAAAATTCGTTTAACAAACGTCTTGCTTACCAACAGAAATTTTGGGCCCAATTGTGGCTGTAAGTTGAGGACTAACTATATTGTTGACTGAAAATCTGCATGATTTTCACCAAATGCTTGATGGATTTTACGATGTAAAATAAATGACATGGTGTAATATGTCATGTGTTATTGTTCATCTGAGGCTGCATTTACCTACTTTTAAGAATTGCTAAGCCCCAGATGATTTTTTACTATGTCCTGATACATAAAACCATAGAACTCAAAGCGGGTGTACTTTCATATATTTATGGGTTACTGGCAGAACTGCCTTCTCCGTATTACATTGGCCTGTCTCATGTAGTTAGGCAGAGGGGGTGTTACAGATCCTTTCAACTGGTAGGGTCCAGGAAGAGATCCTACTCTGCTTTCTCCCCCGTCCTTTGGAATCTTCTCAAGAGGTGAGGTGGGCCTCTACTCTCGTGGCCTTTTGGAAGTATCTGAAGACCTGACTGCCAACTCGCTTGGGTTTCTCAGAAGAGCACACAACCTTGGAGCCAGCACTTTGAAAGTCCTCCCCTCCCCTCCCCTTTTAAACTTTATTTTTTCTGTTTTTGTTTAAGCTGCCTCCTAGTGGGATATATTGTTTCAATTGTACATTGCCCAGAATCATTCTGTGAGATGGGCAGTCTAAATTTGATGTATAAAATAAATTCCTGTTCCTGCAAACTTTGAAAGTATCTTTCTGGAACTGAAGCTAAAGCACAATCCTATTAAATTGGCTTCAGGCCAGATTCAGAATTATTTTGATTCAGGATAAACAATATCTACAAACTCAATTATTGTAATAAAATTCAGTATTCAATATTTAATGCTAACAATATTAAGCCAGAAATTTGGATTATGGATAGATCACAAGTTCAAATAACGCATATTTGGTTTAGTGCGAATTGTAAATTGATATCAAGGCATGTTTAATGTGACCCAATATTCAGTTAATCAGATGCTAGTGCATATGCAAATGTGGTTGGGATTTTAGATGTTAATCTTCATGTGTGCAAAATGGAGAAAAAAAAGACTATCTGAGGAAAATGTTACAAGTTTAAAAAAGAGTCTTTTTGGAGTTACATTGCCTGATCATAAAAATGGGGGAAGCCTTATATTTTATTCAGGATCTGGAATGTCTTCTGAAAACAGAAATTGGCCAAGCAGCAAAATGGGAGACGTTTATGAAGAAGTTACAAGACAGAGGCAAATTTTCAAAATCAGTAAAACTTTATTCTATTTCCATTCTTTGCCATTAACAGAAAAACTGGAGAAAGCAATGTTTGTTTTACAAAGATAATGCATCTCCCAGAGAAGAAAAACCCTAAATTGAGAATAGAGGTAACATGGAAAAAACACAGTACTGTCCTCTATTCAAAGTAAATAACTCCTGATCTTTTTGGTTAAAGTAATACTTAGACCAATCATTCAGTTTGCTTGCTTGATAAAGTGTGGCTGAGGGAGGGAAGGGATGGAGAGAGGGGGGCCTGGAAGGAAGGGGGGGAAAAAAGCACACAGACATCAACTATTTCACCTTGATGAAAGTCTCAATACAGCTATGGAAAGCCTAAGTATTCTTTTACAGTACACTGGGTGTTGGCTGCAAAAAAAATGTATTCACTTCAGGCACAAATTTTTATTTATTTTTTTTTAATCAGTAAAATAAACCGGGTTTAGAAGCTGCAGTGTTGTAAGCAGCAAATTGTGCATTGTTTTAAATATCTTTAAGTTACCACACTGATGGCACACTTTATCCTTATGAAATTCTGCACTATGCATGCTAATTGCAGTTAATTAGAAAAAAACCTAGTAGTCTACTTTGGAAAATATGTTCAATGAGATCTAAGAGATAATTTTGCTTGCTAAATGGATCTGAATTTAAATGAGACATAGAAAACATTAACATTTGGCCATCAAATAAATGTCTGAGTACTCATATAGGATTCTATATAATACGGTTAGTATATCTATCCTCATATGAGCCTCAAAACTGGATGAAAATGAAAATAAAATCAGCTTTCCCTGCCTTGGAGAGGACAAAATAATTGAGACCTAAGGCATAGTAATACCTTGGCAAAATTGAATTAAGGAAAATATATGCATGTTGTGTCTATATATATATATATTTCTTTTCAGTGCAGAATTTCATAAGGTCTTCCAGAATAGAACTGTCTATAATATTTACTTAAAGAGGCAAAGTAGATTTGCAGTTACCAGTTGCTTTAAATGCACCATTCAAAAAGCTTCTAAAATGTGTTAATATAAGGCGCCACCTTAGGTTCTCCAGGATGCAACTGTGCATATTTTAAAACTGTTTCATAAATTTATTTTTAAACATAACATGAGGAAGGTGTTAAAACTGGTGTAATATAGCTCCTTAGATTTTGGAAGGGATGAATACAAGGGTATTCAGTTCCCTTCACCAGACCCCACCCTTATTCCAATATTAGTTGCTTTGAGACCAGTTAGTCGATAACACCAGCTTGACGAATCTTTCTCTCTGTACCAAATCCCTGTAAACGGCAAAATATATAATGAGTTTAAATTGGATGTTGAAATAACAGTGAAAATAAAGACAGCTATAGGCATCACATATATTCATTTTGCTACTGAGCTCACATTTTTCCCATTTTGCTCTTATTTGTGTTTATGCTATCTTCTAAAATGCCTCAACACATTTGTGGACCTGATATTTCCTACAATTAAGCAAAAATGAATATAGAATGTTCCACATATTCCTGCTTGCAGGTCCTACTTAGTGTATTCTTTTTTGCTGTTAAAAATTGTCATAAGTAATTGCCTTTTTAATAGCCTCTGAAGTGCCATAATATACATTTCTGCTTCCAGGGAAAAAATAATTATAGTTCTTTCCTAAAACCAAAGCTAAACCAAAAATAATATAATTAAAATCATTAAAAAATCCTGACTAAAACCTGGTCAAGAACTAGTAATTTATATCTCGAATTGAAAATCTTTGAATGGTCATTTGTGAATATATGCAGAAAGATTGTATTGAGCTTTATTTGAAACCTAGAGCTTATAGCACTTTTTGCTAGGAACAGCCTCTTTCAATATACCATGCCAGTTAAATGTAGCTCATACCAGACCTTAATTCCTACGGCTAACGGACTAACATGGGACCCAAAGGAATACTGAGGTCATTTGACAGTAAGGGGGCAGGGGGTGATATATGAGTGGTAGTCAGCTTCTTACTCAGGAGAAAGGTGAGCATTCCAAAAGTTGCACTTTTCTGGGAGTACAAGACTACTCTTAATTCTGGATAAAGAGCCCAAAATGCAGTGGGACATTCTTGCTTTGCCAACTTGGAACAAAGCATGATGGCTGCCAGTATCCATTTAGAAAAATGTCAGCGAAAAAACTGTAACCTTTAAGTGGGATTTGGAAAGTCAGAAATCTATGCTGGTTTTTGCAGAATCATACCATGCATTCTAAATAACGTACAAAATAAATATTAAGAGAATAAAGTGATTATTTCACTTATTTCACTTTATTTGCAGGTCCTAAGTAGGACCTGCAAACAGGAATTTGTGTCAGGTTAGGAGCTAAAGTGGACTGTATAGCATTGAAAAAATTGGGACCAATTTTGGAGGTATCTGAGTGAAGAACTAATTTGCCCCATGGAACCTAAGGAAGAGAGCATTTTTAATATGACAAAGTTCTCCAGCTTGATGAGTAGATATTATTGCTACCAAAAATGCTGCCTTCCATAACAACTAAATGGGACAGTAGCCGTAGGTTCAATGACTTTCAACATTAGCAAGGAAAAAGCTCCAAGATGGATTGGGAGACGTGCAAAAAGATAGAGATGCCAAGCCTTTCATGAACTGCTTTATCAATGATTTAGAAAAAAGGAAGGTATCTTCCACTGAAAGAAAAAAAGATGATCAGAAAGTATATCCTTTATTGAATGAAGAATTGACACTTGCTGTTTTAAATGAAACAGAAATGCCAAATATGAGGGAGGTAATAAAATTGTTCTTTTCAGATAAAAGTTTATAAAAGTTTTCCATTTAACTTTATAAATTCTCAAGAGCTGTGGAGAAACAAAATAGCGAAACACAAAATTGGGAAATAGATCCACTTATTATAAATTGAAGAAACTTGGTGGGGATTCTGTTCCTACAATGCAGACATTTGCAAAAATGGGGCCTTAAGATAAGTTGGCTTATGATGGGAAATCATGTATGACTGACAAGAATTGTTTTTAAAAAGTGTGACATTAAAGAAAAAATGTAAATAAAAATTAAGCAGTATTTAAGAAACATCAGAGTTCAAAGTCAAATATACTAATGTTTGATAGACACAGAAACAAAATGAGTTTGGCAGGAGCCAGACTTAATCACATGGTGGGTGTAGAAGATAGTACTCTGCAAATAATTCTATAAGCTCTAGAACAAGGGTGTCAAACTCGCCGCGTCACGTTGCCATCACATGGCGTTTTCCCCATTCGTAGAGCTGGGGTGGGCGTGGCCTACACGTGAAACATCTGGCCCCTGGGCCGTAAGTTTGACACCCCTGCTCAAGAAGTTCTGAATATACTCTGCACAGCTGCACACCTCTTTCGTGTTATTCAAAAGGAATACAATAAACAACTGCAGATTATTAACAAAGAATATCTCCAGAAATGTGAAAAGTATCGAGAAAAAGAGAGAGAGAGAGAAAAGAAAAAGTATATTGGAATGGAATGTTTTCAGTGAACATAAAGAATCTGTCCACCTGAAGTGAGTTTTGATAGCCTCTTTAACAGTTTCTATTCCCTGTCAGATGTGGATAAAGGAGACACAGAGATGCATGTCCCGTCTCAAAGGTCCCCTATTGTGGAAACAGGAAACCTTAGAAATAAGGCCCACATCTTGATTTTATCCTTAATATTAGTTATTATATCTATCTTTTGTTATTTTGAAGAGCAAGATACCTTACAACTATGTTAACATCTTCTGTAATATATTTGTTTTTTAAAACAAGTCCAAGATTTTAAACCCTAATCCTTGCTGAAACTTACACTGAAAACATATCTCTCAAACAAATGATGCAACTTTTTTTTCTTCAAATTCCTTCTCAAAACCATTTCTTCCTTTTGTCTGAAAACTCTTATTCAATTATGTTAGGTGACGCCTGTCTGTTCACGATCATACTTCCTTGCCTTTTTTCTTCTGCCCTTCCAAACAGCAATCGTCATATTATTATGGGTTTAGCCTCTGGGTATTCTAGATTTTATCTGTCTGATACCAAAGCCCAATAAGGTGCTATATATCAACATTTATTACTCAACCATCACAAACTGTTCTGTTTATTTATTTACTGCTTTATGCCAACATATTTCAATCTCATCTGATTCTTCATTGCCTGATGGACATCATTTTGCCAAGAATATTTAGACTACTGTATAACACCAATTTGTTTCAGCAAAATAGCTAATATTAAATGATTATAAGAATTGTAGTTTAAAATGTTTCAATACGCATACCCTGGTCCATTTCAAATAGTTTCCTATTTATAAATTCATTACACCATTCCAATGATGTGGCCATCAGAAATAATGTCATTCTGTCATAAAAGCTGGAATTCCAATATTCTGAAATATGGGTAAATTTCCTGTAACATACCTTTGTATTATCCGGTCCCCTTGGCTGACGAAGCACAGTTAGACGAGGAGCACTGGCATCATCCAAATTAATGCTCTTTAAACGATTAACAAGTCTGTCAGGGCGTGGAGCAGCTACAGCCTTAGCACCTTCACTGTTAATAGAAACCAACCAAATCAATGAGAGGAGGGGGAAAAAACAAAAAGAACTAACACATAAAAATACTATGGCTTTTGGTTTCTTCTTCCATAAAATCCTAAATGATTACTAAGTTGTGTAATACGATGAAAATCAGAATATTTTATGTCTACAATAAAATTCCAAATGTAAGCTCTAGTACAGAGCAAATAAAAGAAATGTCAAATTGTTCTGGTGATTCTAACAGAACCATCTTTGCAATAAGCATAACTGAACTGCCACCTTCATGTTTAAAACCTCAATGACAGCCCAATAAATATGTGAAAAAAAATTATTTTTTTAAAAAGAGACTGATCAGAAAATGTGTTGTGTACAAATGCTACATAATAATAAGACTAGCTGTACTATGTAGCTTTCCCTCCCATTCTTAGTATAAGTCCAAACATCAGATCTGCTAACTCCTATTTCTGGAATTCCTCTCAAATTTCAGCCACTAAAATTATATTTCAGACAAAATGTATGGAGAAGTGCAGGCAAAACTAGGGATAGAAAAGTTATGGTTACACAAAAAGTAACCTACTCAGATATATGAATGTAAAAAAGCATGTTTTGCAGGTGACTATGACGCATCAACAATGAACATGGAAAAATAGGGAATTCATAGAAGGTATATACAGTAACACCACAATAATAGTTCATATATTTAGAAAACATTTACAAAATAAGCCTCTGCACAAATTGAAAAAAGAGAGGCCCACCAAATAGTTTCCAATCAATGTGTATTGCTATTAATTTCTGCGAATGTAAATAAAACGGGTCCCCAACCCCCTGGGCCATGGATTGGTATTGGTCCATGACCTGTTAGGAACTAGCCACACAGCTGGAGGTGAGCAGTGGGTGAGCAAGTTAAATTAAAATCATCCCCATCCTGGTCAATGGAAAAATTATCTTCCACAAAACCAGTCCCTGGTATAAAAAAGGTTTGGGACCGCTGAAATAAAAAAACTAAATTAAATTCAAATTCAGAAATATGATTTAAAATGACATTTTGAAGTGCTTCTGTACCAGAGACAAATTCCAAATCACACACAAATAAAGTTCAATTCGATTTGGAGACAAATTGCTTATCTGATATAAATAATCAAAGCAATGACTGAAAAGAAATGGTTACACTGAGTAATCTAAATTGGTCATTTGAAGTAATGAGAAGTGGGGAATTATAAACTAGTGCTGGGTATCTTTCTGCCCTGATACCAAAGAGAAAAATCTGATAGCATCTGTGGGAACTAATGAATGGACGATTATGATACTATTTTGCAAGATAACAATTTTGTCAATGGGTGCACTAGGAATTTTGAAAGAATGCTATATTAGCAAACTTCTCAAAACACAGATTTATAATCAAGTAGAAGGCAGGATGCCTTCCTATATACTTGTTTTAAAAAGATGTCATGCTTTTTTGAAACATCATAACAATCAGTGAAGGTTTCAAGTTATATTTATTTATCACTGAATAAATGAATTAAACAGAATATACTTTTTGTAAACAAAAAACATGCACCAATGCTGGTACCGATTAATTCACCCAAAGTGGTATAATGCTGCAAGAAACGAACAGCTAATGAAACATTTGTAATATTCCCGAGATCAAGATTGCTTAATTTATTTCTGTGAAAAGAACAATACTGCTAGTGATTAGCAGTTTCTTACCTAACACGCCACACATTACAGGCACTGCATTTCCCTGTGCGTTGATTGAGAATGACTGAAAACTCTACTTCATCACCAGCCTGCAATTCCACTCCATCCTGAACTTCTTTCACATGAAAAAAGAGTTTTTTGCTGTCACCCACTTCATAGTTTATGAAACCAAACTGAAAGAGGAAAGGAGGAATGGAAATTATCTTGTTAATTGAACTATGTAAGCAATGTTTTCTACAGATGTTTCCCATACCCTTCAGATTGCCGATTTTGTTTTCATGTCACCACATTTTCTAAGACATTTAGTAAAAAGCTTTCTATCATAACAATTTCATACTTCCACCCAAACTACTTTTTTTAAAATCTAGCTACTTTATTTAGTTCAAAGCCAAATACAAGACCTCTAAACCGTGGCCACGCTTCTATATATTCAGAATAATGTTAATGTGAATATCATAGGAGTAATTTTTAGGTTTCTAGGTGGTATGTTCCAGAAACTGAAGACCATTCAACTGAAATCTGGTATTAAAACACATATAGAAAAAATTATCTTATCCTAGAGGTTCTAAACTGGAAGGATCCCAGATGGATTTTATAGGACAAGTTGGACCTGGTGTATGCTACCCCAATTCCTTCTCTAGCTCCCAGTACAACAATTCTGACTGGCCAGCCTAATTCCCAATCTTCCATGTGGTTTTTCTTCTCTCCTTTTGTGCTTCTCCTCATCTACCACCATAGTAATCTCCCCAGCATGAAGTATCTACCAGCATGACATCAATCTGAAATACCCACCAGCACCTTCCCTTTCCCTCCCTCTCATCATTTGATGCCCTTTGCTTTTCTCTCACACTCTTAAGCCAGTTTTGCCATAATACCCATACTTTGATCTGAGCCACAACATAACAGTCTCATTTCACTAATAAACCTGTGGTTCAGTTCCAACACGTGCTCTCAAAAAACAGCAATTTCATACACAGAACATTCTGCATACACATAAAACTGCTCTAAAACAGCCCGAAAAACGGCCCCGAAATGGCCGGCAAAGTGCTGCAGGAGGCCATGGAGGGTGAAAATGAGGCACAGGGGGGGCTGCATGCGATTCCCCCCCCCATGCTACGTTTTGGCTGGCAGGATCCTGCAGCAGGCATCCGTCCTGCCCTCCCCCCGAACTACAATGCTGATCCAGCCCTCGAAGAAATCCAGTTTGACACCCCTATGCTAGATGGTCAAGCTGGTTTTAGAAAACCCTTAGCAATGGGAGACATTAATTGCTGATGCACAGTAGATACCCCAAGCCACCCCCAAAATCAATATGTGCTTTATTGATTAACACCAACTAGCACTGATGTTACCTAGTCTGGTAATGAAATGTCTACAAGCAAACAATCAACCTCAAAGAGTACCAAGGACTCTCCATAGTTCAATGCTGAGTTATATATATTCTCTTTGGAATATATGTATCAAATTGGAATTTGATTTTTTTATATACAAGCAACACAAGCTATGCATAAAGAATTATCTTCTTACCTGATCTTTCACACATTCTACAGTGGCTCTACGGAAAGATGTTATGTTGCAAGCCATTGTTTGCCCATTCTGACCGAAGACACAAAGCTGGAATTTCACGGTCTCTCCTTTCTGCAGACAGTCCCCTTTATTTGCCATGCCAACAATTCCAAAAGGGTAGACCTCACCTTTCATTTCTCCTACAAAAAAACACAAAACCAAAGATGTGCTTTCATTTAAAAAAGTATTATTCTAAATACGTTCTGTGAATTTATATTATTACAGAATAGCATGCAAATCCTATTACAACTAATGTACTTCTAGACTAAAGAGTTACCTAATACATACCAAGAACAACAAATTAAAGGTACAGTGTGGATACGTATTACTTACCATCCTCCATGACTTCAATCATTCCTTGGTACTCCGTTTGGGAAGGATCTACACTCCTGAGAGGGCGAATAACTTTACCCGTGTAACAAGTTGGGTCAGCTTCATCTGTGATGCCATTTACTGCAATAAAAGATCAATGATGCCATTTACTGCAATAAAATTACCAAGTTTGGCAAAACAATGTGTATAATTTTCAGAAACTGAGATAACTCAGAAAACCACTGAAATCTATGTTGAATGTGCTTATTAGTACTTTAGAAATTGACTGGCTGACCGGCTTGTTAAATAACTATGTATGTATATAATCACTAAAATGATTTGTGGTTGGTAACCAAATATATTATGCTACAGAGAATCCACTATGAAGAAACTGCTTTTTAATTCAAGGGGTAAAAATATCCAATTTTCTCACAATACCAGAGCCTTGGGTTATACCAGTGATGGCTAACCTTTTCAGCACTGTGCCCAAAGCGTGTGCGCCCCCCCAAATGCAATGTGTGCGCGCACCCTATGCATGTGCACAGGACCACCTGCGTGTGCGCCCCACCCCCATGCGCATGCCCCCTGCACGCCCCACCCCCCGCGCATGTGCAGCAGAGACCCGAAGACCAGCTGGCTGGCCGGTGGCGCATGC
>JANHFL010002998.1:110934-121487 GCA_032468155.1 Oxyrhabdium leporinum | reverse complement strand
CACGCCCCACCCCCCGCGCATGTGCAGCAGAGACCCGAAGACCAGCTGGCTGGCAGGAGGCGCATGCATGCATGCGCGGTGGAGCTGAGCTGGAGCAATGGCTCATGTGCCCAGAGAGAGGGCTCTGCATGCCACCTCTGGCACATGTGCCATAGGTTCGCCATCACGGGATTATACTAAAAAGTTGAATAATTCAGGGAATATTCAGGACATACTATAGTAAAACATGCTAACTTTTAAAAATACAACACATAACTAAATTGCATATAGTTACTGCAGAGAACTTGAACAGGTATGACGTACATACTGACGCCCGTTTCAAAGCAACTTTTAAACTTTGGATTTGAAATATAATACATCTCTAGTTTTCATTTTCTCATATATAGATATGCAAACACCCACATCCACACTATATATGAATATATCCCAAGCCAGTGTTGGCGAACCTTTCTGGCATCAAGTGCTGAAACGGGAGCGCACACGCGCACAAGCCCACATGCCGGAAACCGGAAAAGCAGCCGGTTTCCAGTGCGTGCATGTGCCCCGGCCACCTGGTCTTCCGGTTTCTGGCACACATGCGTGCGCAAAGACCAGCTGGCCATTGCGCATGCGGATGCCGGAAACCGGAAGTGTCAATGAAGCACACCCCCCCAGCCAGCCACCGAGAACAAGCCAGTGCAGCCCCCCTCTCGCCACTTCTGCCAAGGAAGCACGACCGCTTCCCAGCTGGCGCGCCTCTTACCCCGGACAGACGTTCCTCCCGAAACAGACACGTAAAAAGGATAAAAAAGAAATCCTTTTGGTCCAGTTTCACGGATAAAAGAGGTGCCTTATTCTGGAACTTCTTTTCAACTTCACAGTCCTATAGCTCTGCTCCCACCCCACTACGGATCACATCTGGCTTAGCTTCCTACAGAGCAGACAAGGACACTAAGTCGGCTCATGAGAAAACAGCGCGATCCTGAGCCATCGGCCGGATGTGACCAAACACCCACCCATCATCTCAGTCATATGCGCAGCGGGGATGCCCAGGAGGCAGGCACACACCTCCCGTTGCTGAGCCACCAAAGGCTTGGTCAGGGCCAAGAAGAGGAACTTGCTGCTGGGGAATTACCAGTAGAAATTGTACATGACCACAGTGGCTACCAGTGTTTTGCCCAGCCAAGTTGGCAGGCAGAGTAGCGTGTTGGACAGGACTCCTCTACACAACCGCTGGACGGGAACATCCACAGAATGCCTGGCGCACCGCCAATGAATCCCCGGGCAGCAGAAGCATCTGACAGAGGGCCAGGATGGCGAATCTGCTGCCTCGGCTTCTATGGCTACAGCCAATAGTGCCGCCGCTTCCACTGCCGGCACAGTAGTGTCTCCATGTGTGAGGAGCTGTGCTCCCCTCCAGCCCTCCTGGGGCAGCTCGCCTCCCCGATGGCAGCTCCTCCTCCAGCATCCCAACCAGAAGCAGCAGTAAAAGAATTGCTGCTGCCCCCTCACCCCCGGCAGGAACAGCAGGCGGGGTGGCCGACTGGGGGTGACGCCGGTTCTCGCTTTGCCGCTTCTGGCTGGGATGCTGGAGGAGGAGCTGCCATTGGAGAGGCGAGCTGCCCCAGGAGGGCTGGAGGAGAGCGCAGCTCCTCACGCATGGAGACGCCGAGGGCCCAGCTCGCCAGCAGGGGCTGGCCAGTCGCTCCTGCCCCTTGCCCTGCAGCTGCTGCTCCTGCTCTTCTGGGGCGCCCTATGTGCATCGGTACTGCAGGCTGGAGCAGCACAAGAAGCCCGCACGGGCGGTGAGGGAGGGAAGCCCTGGCCCGCCCTGGCCAACAGGTCTGGTCCCCTAAGAAGCGACTGCCGGGATCCCCTCTCTGTGTCTTTGGGCACACGAGCCGTCACCCGTTGCTCTTCCAGGTTCCGGCCAGCTGGTGTTTGCATGCACATGTACGCCAGAAACTGGAAGACCAGGTGGCCACGTGCATGTGCACGTCAGAAACCATAAGATCATCTTTCTGGTGCACGCATGCCGACTGGGCGCTGCTCTTCCAGTTTCTGGAGTTCCCACATGCATGAAGACCAGCTGGCTGACGGGCTGGAACCCGGAAGAGCAATAGATGACGGTTCCGCGTGTCCGGAGAGATGGCTGTGTGTGCCACTTCCGGCACACATGCCATAGGTTCGCCATCACGGTCTTAAGCAAAGAGGTTCCTCCCAATCTCCAAGTGAGTTGGTCTCTAGCTTCCTGCAATGGAAAATCAGAAGTTTTTAGCTAGAATGTCTGGAAAACGTATACTTCACCATTTCATCCAGAAATCTTCATCCTCCTAATAATAGCAATAGCAATAGCACTTAGCACTTCCCAGTCCTTTCTAAGCAGTGTAGAGTCAATGTATTGCCCCAACAATCTGGGTCCTCATTTTACCGACCATGGAAGGATGGAAGGCTGAGTAAACCTTGAGCTAATGAGACTAGAACTCCTGGTAGTCAGCAGAATTAGCCTGCAATACTGCATTCACCCTAACCCTTGAACCTGGTGAGATTAAAACTGCAGGCTGGCAGTCAGCAGACGTAGTCTGCAGTACTGCATTCTAATCACTGCACCACTGTGACTCTTAATATTCATAAATTTGCAAGTTTTCTTTTTTTTTAATGTCAGTTTAAAAAAAAGAGAGCAGCAGCCAGCCATTTTCTCCTGTCTAGAAAGAAGAATATTGCCTCTTTGATACTGTGGCTGGAGAAAGTGACAAAAAATATTTAAGTGGCTGATCTGATAAGAGAACCAAAATGGAAGGGAGAAGAGTAATAGTATTTCTGCAACAATAATTCTAAGCATATAGCAGTTGAAAGGGGAACAGAATGTGATTATTGGAAAAGGGGAGAAAAATTAACAATGTATTACTGACTTATTGGAAATATATGACAAAATAAGATTATCCTATACCTATTCGCTACAAAGACAGGTCTTCTTACATAATTCACCCTAAACCCCAAAAGGTAGACAAGGAAGATTACAAAACATAGACCTGTCTGGCCTTGATAAAACCACTCTGGATTGACCTCAAGGGCAAGACTAAGTATAAAAAGCAGATGTGTTCAAAAGGAAAGAACACAAAGAGACTGCATTGGACTTGAATATAACAAGGAGAAACCTTGCAAGGAAAATAGGAGCAAGTCTGTAGAGGAACCTAAGGATCAAATCAAGGCCTTTTGACGACTATATTTACTATAGGCTGCATGAGTTGTGTACACATATTTCAGGCCAAGGGCCACCTCCAGTTTCTGACAGACTTACTAAGAGCTTTTTGTTTTTTCTCCTTCAAGAATTGTTTCTCTGAAAAATTCACACAAACTATGTAGTATGTCAAATGCTGCTTCCCTTCACATAGTAAGATCCTTTCTTGCAGCCAATGACCAATCTTTAAAACACATCACATACATAAAACTAATATTAGTTATGAAATTAATTGTGCATGGCCACACATCAAACTGCCACACATCTTATATACTACATGTCAAACTTTGTCAATTACATAGAATCATTTGAGTCTGAAAGTAGTAATTGTAAATAAAACTGATCAGAATGACTGGGAAATCTGGTTAGGTATGAGTTATTCACTCACAATGACTACCATTATAAATCAAAGTATATTAAAAGCAGTCTAAAACTTCAAGGGTCTCCTTCTCTGCACGGGCATATTCTAGTTTCAAATGGAGTCCCCTCTAAAACTGCTGCTATAAGTGCACTGATATGTGTCAAGGTTAGACCCTTCCAAGTTTGGGAACAGTAATTTAAGTACCTGGCAGGTGTGGAAAAGTGCAAGAGCTACTTAAAATACATCTTTAAAAAGAGACGTCAGATCTGACTGAATATCCATGACTTTAAGGTGTCGCTTGATTGCCTCTACTTCAAGCTCATGTCATAGCACGTGTATCTCAATGAAAGAAAAACCTAAAACTTTGTTTTTTTATGCATCCTCTTGGCCCACGATGAAACAAAGTTATCAGAAAGAACCTGGTTAGATCTACTGAGGAGAAAATTATGTAAAGGTATCTATCTAGGCACTGGATTTGATCTTATTGATGCCATCCTCATAACATAGGACTGCATCTGAAATCCAACAAGGATTCAAATAGTTACACTCAGAAAGAGACATGCATAAAACTGTCATTATTAAGTATATTTTCTCCTTACCCCTGCAGGACTAATGTTTGTTTAAAACAAAAAGCAAAAAAAGAGGGAACTTCACCTGCATGTGTCTTGTTTACTTTCTCTGCACTGACTTTGTTTCCTTTGCCTTTCGATAAGCTGTATTCAACCATGTCTCCAAGTTCCAAGCTATCGATATCACCACAGAATTCACTGAAAACAATCACACAAAAATCTTGAATATGCGTAAATATGATCTAAAATGTTACCTCCAGCAAAGCAGCTCAACATTTAAAGCATAATGTGGAAATCAGCCACATAAATTCTGGTTATAGAGTGGTGTCCCCTCAGAAAGCATCAATATGTAACTGCTACGTAAATTTATATTTTAGAGAAATAGGATTTAGAGAGAAGCACCTTAAAGAACCTCTTTGAAGAATTATTTCCAGAAATATTAATATCTACCGTATACAATCATGTGAAAAAGCAATTATATCCCATATAATTTTCTTTTTTTTAACCTACATGGACATACCATTTTATCTTCATTGAAAACAGTATATCAAAATAAAGATGGCATAAACACAAAAATGAAAACATTGTTGAATAATGGCAAACTTAATTTAACAGAGATGCTGTTTCTTTTTATGAAAAAAAGTTAAGTACACCCCTGACTGTAGTATTTGGTATTTCCCCTTTAAGGAGGTTTATCTTATAAATGTCTGTCAGTTTCACACATCAACAGGAAGGATTTTTTTCCCATTGCTTCAAGCAGAATTTGTCAGCTGTGGAATGTATAAGGGTTCTTGCATGCACAACCCATTTCAAGTCACTCCCAAACATCTTGGTGGAATTTAGATCCTCTTTTGTCTTTTTCCCCCCAGCCGTTCCTTGGTAGATTTACTGGAATGTTCAGGGTTACTGTCATATTACTAAATCCACTTTCGGCTGAGTTTCAATCTTGTGACAGATGGTCTCACCTTATCCTCAAGTACACTCTGGTACAAAGAATTCATAGTGAATTCTAGGATGGTGAGCTGCTCGAGTCCTAATGCAGCTAAGTAACCATAAACCATAACATTTCTAGCACCATGCTTGACTATCATGTTCTTCTGGTGAAGTGCTGTCTTTAACAAAAGTGGCCAAATACCTTTGCCTCATCAGTCCAGAAGCACATTATTCCAGAAGCCCTGGTCTTTGCCAAGGTTTTCATAGCAATCTTTACTCTTGCCTCGATGTTCTTTCTGGGCAGCAAAGGTTTCCTCCTGACACACTACCCATGCAGATCTGATTTGGGCAGCTTCTTTCTAATGGTAGATTCATGCACTTGGATAGCAATAATGGCTATTGGTCATGTGATACAAGAGATTCCCTTCAGCATTTTGCATTCTGCTCTTGGATTGAACTTTCTGGGATGTCCTGGCCAAGTTGGCAATTGTTTGAAATCTTTTCCACTTTCCAGACAACTTAATGATTGGTATTCAACTATTTGATGATTTCTTTAAATCCGTTATCAGACTTGTAGGTATCTATAACCTTATTTCTGAAGGCGTCAGAGAGTTATTTCAATCTAGGCATGTTATATCACACATTTCAATAACAAACAACAAATCAACTGAATATCTGAGGTTTTAAGTTACACTGTCCCTCCCAGATCCCCTAACACTGATCTAATCATCTGCACTTGGTCTAGTCATCTGAACAGAATTTGGTGCACCCAATTTCTATTTTACGTATTTGAGGTAGTGATAAATTTAGGGTGCACTTACTTTTCCCATGTGTGACATTTGCATTTACGTTTATTTAAATTACACAACTGGACCACAAAATGTAAATAGTGCATTTATTTATTGGCCGCTCATCTTACCTCAGGGTAACTCTGAGTTCAAGAAATTAGTTATATTATATCCTCTTTAATATTGCTGAAATGAAGATCAAGTATTTATATGTTGAAATAAGTTGAAAATGTCACAAATGTCAATTTGTATGCTTTTTCACATGATTATACGTCACATGCAAATTCAACATGAAAGCAATTTTTGTATTATTTTCTCTTGCTATAATTAATGTTTTCATTAAACAAATCCGGTTTTTACAAACTAAGCCAATACACCAAATACTAGGGGATTATAAAGCTTCAGATTTGAAGGGGAAACAATTCCTAAAAGTATGCAAAGGCTCATATAGCAATGAACAGCAATTCCATAAAGCTGTATGTTTTTTCAAGGATCATGCAGCTACCCTCCACAAGGTAGAGCGACCCTGTAAAAATAAGTGTTTGGTTCAAAGAGTTGCCAACAGGTGCTATGTGAGCACATTCCAAAATATATCTACCCCCTCAAATCTAAAAGTGTGTACAGTCACACCACATGTACTCTATAGTCACTTTACTAATGGGAATTTTATTAAATAAAATACTGGTACTTTTTTTTTATTGCTTCACAAGAAAAAAACCAATTCTTTGTTAATGCCACTGAATAGTTTGTTGAGGGTGGAGGCGGCAAAAACAAATTCAAGTTTTTATTCTGACTTCCACACAATGAGTTAGTATTAAGCTTCTATCAGAATAATACAATATACAACATCCCCTTAAGCTCTCAGAGAAAGAAATATGTATAGAAAAATACATAGGGCTATATCTCATTAGATGTAGCAGAAAAAGCATGCTCTGAGTACCATCAGCTAGGAACCTGCATTTTGGTCAGTCTTGAGATGTGCCTTCCGTGCCATGGTACCTGCATTATCTTTTTCCCCAGAAATTAGATTAACTCCATCCCTTTTGACATTCTGGAAGATCCAAGATCTGGTTATGTTATCAGGCCTGAGGACTCCAGGGAATATAAGAGACTTACTCCATTGCGGAGTTGTTTACTATTATCCTCTTCTCACTTAGGGTTTGTATATTTTTACAATATTTATTTTTAAAGTGTTTTTATATCATTTATATTGTTGTTTTTATACATGGTTTTATTTATTTGGTTGTTCTTTGCTACCCACAGCCACCCTTTGGGGTGCGACTGGTGGATATATAAATGATAAATAAGTAAATAAATATGTCTCCATGTATGAGGCTTTACATGACATCCATCATATTTCTATATATTATATGGTATATATCCTGTATGATTTTTTTTATTTATACTACCAGGAAAGAGTATCTAACCAATTTTTGTCTGTATTAGGACTCAGTCACATCAATGTTCAACTATTATACACACTTGAAAAATCCTAATATGGAATGAAATCAGACACATATTATCTCCTGGTTTTAAGCTTCTGTTTCACTCCAGAATGCACATATGCAGTTACTTTAAATCAATATTCCAATCCAATATTAGCATTAGGAAAAACAAAATCGGAAGGTTTTTGTAATTTTTTAAATTTTAATTTAGGAAATTTATATTGCGGCCTATTTGCACATGGCGATTCAAGGAGGCTTACAAGAATGTAAAAACCTCATATAAAAAACAATAACTAATAAAAAAATCATATAATAATAAAATAACTCCCCACCCCGCCCCGGCGATAACACATCACACCAGCCATTTAATGGACTCCATCCCACTCTGCGTTCCCCAGGCCCGCTGGCAGAACTAGGTCTTCAGTGCCTTCCGGAAGAGAGAATGGGGGCCATTCTAATCTCTGGGGTAATGATGTTCCAGAGAGAGGGAGCCACCACGGAGAAGGCCCTTCTGGGTCCCACCAGGTGTATCTCCCTATGGCAGGGGTTCTCAACTGGAGGTACTTGCACCTCCTGCGGATGTGACACGATATTCCAGGGGGTGCAAAAATGTGGGTTTAGAAGTTTCAAAATTATAGTGTACATGCATAATTCAAACCAGGTATTTACTTTTGTAAGGGGTGCAAGAATATATCGGAAGTATTCTAGGGGTATAGAAAAGGTTGGGAACTCCTGCACTAGGAGATGGGACCTGCAACATTCCTTGCCTCCCCGCTCTGGTGGGTAGGGTAGATGGGACTGGCAAGAGATGGTCACTCAGATAATCTGGTTCCAAGCCATGAAGGGCTTTAAAGGTGACAAGCAGCACCTTGAATTTTAACTAAAAAAGGAACAGACAAACCACTGCATAAATCAGTAATAATTTTGGATACATCATCTGTGGCTAAGTTTGTGGATAATCCAATGAGTATAAATCAACAGGCATTATGTTAGTGAATATTCACCCTATATATAACTGGTAAAAGTTTTGTCATCAAATCCTACTGCATTGTTTCCCTGAAATGTGCATTTTCTTTCCAAATGTTATATACTTTTCAAAAGAAATATTGTAGTTTTTAAAAAAACAATAGTCTTGTAAAGAGATTTTTTGTGGTAAGAGATGCCACAAAGACTCCATTTTCACATAACATAGTCAATCTTTACTAGTATCACTTGCCTGTAATGGAAGAAGATCTCCTTATCGTGATTGGCTGTTTCAATAAATCCAAAGTTATCCTTGAGAGTTGCAACATATCCCAAAAGTCTTTTTGAACTATAGTTTCTACCAAGCAGTCGAACAGAAGTAGCTGTTTGCAACCCAGTTCTTTTTACTTCACAGACTGTAAATTCAACCTGCACAAAAAATATATCTATTAACAATAATAATGCTTTCTGGAAGGTTTAGATAGGCTACATGTACTTTAGGAGTAATTTCTCTCTCCATATTTCCTGTCTTCTGAAATAAGATGGCATATGGTCCTATTAGATATTTCCTGACTATTTCCACACTTAAGCTTTCTTTTTATTTTATCATTAAAGTATCAACAAGGAAAAGTTAAAGGAAGCTATTTGTCTTACTTCAATGCTATCAAAACAAGAGAGGTGTTTTTATACTGACTAACTTTTAAAATTTAATTTTTTATTAAACAATCTCATATAATTTGAAGATATTAGTAAAATCTAATTTTATCTACACTTAATATACACATGTATGTGGGCCACTGTCTTATAATTTCAACTATTATGTGAAGATCATAAGAAACATAGGATTGCCAATATTTTAAATATATACAACTAAAATAGCCTTGATTAGTCATTAGGAATAGCAGAACACATTACAAGAAAATATTCTAATAATTACTTATGAATATATTACCTTATCTCCTATCTGAGGAGAAGTAGATCCTTCCACATCTTTAGCCTGATAGGGAATAGTCAGCTTTTCACTACAATCATCGTAAGCAATTATTCCCTCTTCAGGTTCCTAAAAGGAGAAGCAAGAATATCAAAACTTTTGTTCTTTAAGTCATCCACTTGGCCAGAGTCCAATAACACAAATGTTTTTAGGGGCATAACTATTCAGTGTCAAGACAAAAAATGCAATTCAGGATTTTTATATGATCTCATTTTGTAACAAGTACAGTATCTTTACTGCTAACAAGAATACACTAACATTGAAAATGTATTATACATTTAGCATAATCATCCAGGTCATTCAAAAAGTTTGATTCTGAAAAATAATTTGTTTACTTTGATAAATAGAACCTTACTAAATTAAAACAAAAGCATTAAATAAACAATTGCAGTGAAAACAAAATCTTATTCCAAATGACTAACTGAAACATTTTTATGTACAGAATTCTAAACTAGTAAATTTATCTTTAAAAATTTCCAAAATAGGAACATCCCTAAAATCTTCATAACAATTCAATACAACACTATATCATACTGGATGAAAAAAAATAACCCTACAATACCTGATACAAATTAAAAGTATAGAAATAATTTGTATTACTTAGTTTTGTGCATTCATTGTTTGCTAGAACAGCTTCAATTTTTGGATGAGGAATGATTTGCCATTAAATCTTTTTTACCTTGACCTAAATGGAATTAACTTCTAAAAGCTTTCTCAAAGAGCTTCACCATGTTTTTGATCTTGGCTGTAATATTGGCAACTGCTATAAGGTGTATCTACCAAGTAACTAACCATGAAACATCCACTTAGAAAAGGAAAATTATCAAATGAAAAATGGACATTTAAATTAAAAATGTCATTATGGTTGAGGTAAAACCATCCTGAAATTCTGAGGCTGAAATTAAGAATACTGTCCCACTTTGCTCTTGTCTCAATTCTCTGTGGCAACATAATGTTTAAACAAGTATTTCTGACATATTAATTATGATAAAAGTCTGTAGAGATTCTCAGCCATCCAGGTCATGGTTGTCCCAAAGGTGCTTCCCCCCCCTTTTTTTTTCCCAGGAGGCAACTGGATTTTGTTTTTTTTTCTTTTGAAGACATTTCACTTCTTATCCAAGAAGCTTCTTCAGCTCTGACCGGATAGTGGATAGTGAGAAATGGAAGGATTTATATTCCTTGCAGACAGCTGGACATTTGCATCCTTTTAGAGAGTCCTTGAAGCACTTGGAGGTTTATCTGTGTCCTCAGGATCAACTGAGTAGGAACCAGGAGCACTACTC